>BJCM01270021.1:0-11611 GCA_018326385.1 Flaveria bidentis
GTTGTACGCCAAATTTTCTAAGTGCGACTTCTGGATTTGTGAGGTGCAATTTTTGGGTCACATTGTTAATGAAAAGGGAATACATATGAATCCCGCAAAGATTGAGGCGATAAGGAACTTGTCAGTACCCAAGACGCCTAGTGAAATAAGACAATTTCTTGGTTTGGCAGGATACTATCGGCATTTCATCGAGGGATTCTCAAAGATCACTCAACCTCTCAGAGCTTTGACCCATAAAGGAACAACCTATAAATAGGGTGAGAGTCAAGAAGCTGCTTTTCAGTTGTTGAAGCAGAAACTTTGTAGTGCACCGATATTAGCGTTACCTGAAGGAAGTGAGAATTTTGTGGTTTACTGTGATGCTTCTATCCAAGGACTTGGTTGTGTCCTGATGCAAAATGAAAAAGTAATAGCTTATGCCTCGCGACAACTGAAGGTGAATGAAAAGAACTACACTACTCATGACTTGAAGTTAGGAGCAGTGGTCTTTGCCTTGAAGATCTGGAGACATTACTTGTATAGTACCAAGTGCACAATTTACACCGATCACAAAAGTCTTCAGCATATCTTTGAGCAGAAAGAGCTTAACATGAGGCAACGATGTTGGGTGGAATTATTAACCGATTATGACTGTGCCATTAAATACCACTCGAGAAAGGCGAATGTAGTCGCTGATGCCTTAAGTAGAAATGAAACCTCTAAACCCCAACGAGTGCGTGCCCTACAATTGACGATTAGCACTCACTTGCCCGAACAAATTAAAGAAGCCTAGACGGAAGCCTTGAAAGGTGAAAACGTTAGATCCGAATCTTTACACGGGATGGATAAACAGTTAGATGTCAAATCCGATGGAATATGATATTTCATGGATAGACTTTGGGTACATTTATATGGGAATCTAAGAGACTTGGTTATGAGTGAAGCGCATAAGTCTAAGTATTCCATACAACCCAGATCTGACAAAATGTACCATGACCTGAAGGCACACTACTAGTGGCCTAATATGAAGGCAGATGTAGTTATATACGTGAGCAAATGCCTAACATGTTCTAAGGTTAAAGTGGAATATCAGAAACCATCTGGGTTACTGCAACAACCTGAAATCCCCTTATGAAAGTGGGAACAAATCTCCATGGACTTCATTACTAAGTTGCGCAGAACTCCTAGTGGTTGTGACACGATATGGGTGATCGTGGACCGACTCACTAAGTCAGCTCCCTTCTTGTTCATCAATATAATGATAAAATGGACAAGTTAACGCGAATTTACTTGAAGGAAGTAATGTCGAGGCATGGTATTCCGATCTCGATTATATCTGATGGTGATGCTCGTTTTACGTCCCATTTCTGGCAATCGTTACAGAAATCTTTGGATACGCGTCTTGACATGAGCACTGCCTACCATCCATAGACCAATGGTTAGAGTGAACGTACTATTCAAACTTTTGAAGACATGTTGCGTGCTTGTGTGATCGACTTTGGGAATAATTGAGAAGCTCATTACCGTTGGTTGAGTTTTCTTACAACAATAGTTATCATACTAGCATCAAGGCAGCACCATTTGAGGTATTATATGGGCAAAAATGTAGATCACCAATTTGTTAGGCAGAAGTTGGTGATAGTCAATTGATTGGTCCTGAATTGGTACATGAGACCACAGAGAAGATAGTGCAGATACGAAACCGCATGGCTGCAGCGCGAGACAGACAGAAGCGTTACACAGACAAACGACGAAAACCATTGGAGTTTCAAATCAGTGACAAAGTTTTGCTGAAAGTTTCGCCATGGAAAGGTGTAATTCGGTTTGGCAAGTGAGGCAAGCTTAATCCAAGATATGTTGGACCATTTGAGATTCTGGAAAGAATAGGTCAGGTGGCATATCGACTGGACTTGCCTGAGTCACTGAGTGGCGTTCACAATGTATTTAACATCTCAAATCTGAAGAAGTGCCTATCTGATGAGACACAAATTGTACCACTTGAGGAAGTACACGTAGATGATCAATTACTTTTTGTGGAAGAGCCAGTTGAAGTAATGGATCATGAGGTCAAGACTCTTAAGCAAAGCAAGATACCTATAGTCAAAGTTCGTTGGAACTCACAACGTGGACCGGAATACAAGTGGGAACGCGAGGATCAGATGAAGCTCAAGTATCTTCATCTATTCAAAATGATGGCATTAGCTGGGGAAGATATTGATTAAATTTTGGGACAAAATTTCTTTTAACATGGGGATGATGTGATAACTCACTCGATTTTGTTATGCCAATGCAGTAAACCAGGGATGTAGCACAACCATGTAACGCAATTTTCAGGATGAAAATTCATTCAACATGGGGACAATATGACATCTAGTAATTTTTCGTTACCAAACTCTGTTAGTTCCGTTAAGTCTTCCATACACGTGTCGTGAGCACACACTAGTTGTCGTTGAATGTTGCTGACTTAATAATAATAATCTATGATAAACAATAATAATCTAATTAATAATGTTGATTATTAGTTGTGATTATGTGGTTCATGATTTTATAGAATTTTAAATGTGTGTTTTATAAATTTTACGCGATAACGTGACAACGTGTAATATATATTTTGTGTGTTGTGTGACTTATTGTAAATGTCTAGGATTATTATTATTGATTAATAATACTTGTGTTTGGTAGTTAAAAACTATTTAAAAAGTGTTAGAAAGATTAGTTTTTATAAAATATAATTAAAGGGGTTATTTGGTAAATATTCTAAAACTAAATATTACCATAATTAACAAAACCCTAGCCCCCGAGCCCCACCTCATTACGGCCGAAACCCCCTCCCACATCCTACCATTCGAATTTGATCAACAACAAGCACAAAGCAATCAATTTTGATCTAGTTTCAAGTGTTCCATAGTGCTAGCAAGTCCAATTCTTGATTCTACACGTTTAAATGTATGTTTTGTCATGTTGTTCATAGATTTTGATTCAAGATGAACCCTAATCCGAAAGTTGAAGATGATTATATGAAATTGATGATTTTATTATGATTATAAGATGTTAGTTAGCTTGTAATAATGCTAGATTATGTTGATTGTGCAAGAAACTAGGGTTTGATCATCTAGTTCATACATTGCCATAAAAGGAAACTTTTTGTTCTTGGAATTCATGATTTGATGATTCTAAGATGTTAGATGTGATGCTTAGATGTTAGTTTAATTGAATTGTACAAGAAAATTCATGAAATTGTGATATTGATCATGACTTACTAAAAGTAGAAACTTATGCGTATGATTTTGAGAATTTGAATGTTTTGGAGGTGATTATCATGTTAGAATGAATGCTATGAACTTGATTAGGTATATAATTGTTGAAATTATGGTTGAATTGGATTCTAGAGCACTTTTGGGTATTACTTTCCCAAAAGGAAAACTTTATTTTTGTAGAACTTTGGATGTGATGATTTGGACATGCTTATGATGTTAATATCATATTAGAATGATTGTGGATGATGTTTGTTGTGTTAGAATGTGTAATTAAGTTGTGTGGATGCTTGGTTGATCATGTATGAAGTATAGATTTTGATGATCATACATGATGATGAATTATGGTTAGTGATTAGGAGATCATGATTAGGTTTGAAATTTGGTTGTCACTATATATGCTACTAATGTGGTTATGATTATCATACACGCATGCGAATCCGAGGCCCCTACTTAGTAGGATTGGTAGGGTTTAGGATGTGAGGTCTTGGGTGGCTTCACATGGCATGTAGTGCATGATTAGACTTCACGTATGAATTGTTTGATGCGATGTATTTATATTGTTTGAGCATGATGGTTGTTTGAGATTTGCATGAGTGTATGATGATCTAGTGTGGTATGATGACCTAGGTAGAACTTGGGTTGATGATGTGATACACGTGAATAATATGTATGATATTCATGTATGTTAAGTTGATATGCATGATTAAACAATTTTGCAATTAATATGTCACCAATGGATCAAACGTGTCAACTAGGTTAACCTAGGGTTGTTGAGTTTTCCGTGTACATGTACTTATGTACTTGTGTGATCTAGGTAACCTTTGAAGGGTTGTCTTTGCACCTATCACGAGTCTCTTTTTTCATTATCAGTATACACCAGGTGGGTTCATGCCCCTCTATTTTATAAACCTTCTTCTGGGGGAGGTAGCATACTTGTACTCAAACGCTATTTTATTATTATAAGTTATGTATGTTTAACATAGTGCTTAATACCTTGAAAGTCCTCACACTTTTGGATTGTTAATAATGGTAACTAGCAGGAAATCTTGGGTAGTACTACTGGGTGTGACGAGCCCCACCTGTGCGACTCGAGGTCAAACGGGTGCAATATTGTCCTAAACACAAACATCGTCACGACCTGGTAAGTCGTGACGGAGGCAACAAACTCAACACAGTCAGCTTCGATCGCAAAATCACTATGGTTATTACATGTGAATATAGACTAGCTATCTTATTTAATAACTTCTTATGTTATACAACTGATAATAATTATGATAAATGCAAACTCTTGAACTCACCAACCGTGGTGTTGACATTTTTAGTATGCTATTCTCAGGTCGTTAGCTCTGCTTGCCATTAGGAGCACAACACGGGTCCAGCATGCATCCTAAGGCTTTATTTCATAGACATATTTGTTTACCTTTTATTTATGGGATTTGAACATTGGGATGGTGTGTGCTTTCCATATTATGCATTTATTTACTTTGGCTTTGTCTTATTTATTAAACGCTTCCGCATGGTTTTAAACGATTAAACTTTGGTGGTTTGTTTTGAATGTGGCATATAGTGTCGTTTTGAGTAACTAATGACTGTGATCTTGGTTTGTTCACACGCCTCGCGGCAAAACTACGCATGTGGATTTTGAGGGTGTGATACAACTGGTGCTCAAACTGAGGCAATGCAAGTAAAGAACCTTAACTTGGAATCTTTTAAAGGAGAAGAAAGTTGGAAAAATCATATAGGCTCCATTACTATGAAGTATGGGTGTTGATTCCATTGTTTGGTAATCTTAGAGAATTTGAAATGGACGAAACAAACAAATCTTGTTACTTAATACGACCTGGATCTGAGAAGATGTACCTAGAACTAAAGGCCCTTTACCAGTGGCCTAATCTGAAAGCTGAAATTGCCACTTATATGTCAAAGTGCTTGACTTGTTCGAAAGTTAAGATAGAATATAAGAAAACTTGAGGGTTACTTCCACAACTATAGAATTCCAATATGGAAGTGGGAAAATATCTCAATAGATCTTGTTACTAAATTGCCTCATTCTCAAGGTGGAAACGATACTATCTCGGAGATAGTGGATTGTTTAAGCAAATCAACACATTTCCTAGCTATTCGCGAGAAATACATGATGGATAAACTGACACAGATCTACTTGAGTACCAATTTCAAACATCTCTGATCATGAAGCACGATTAACCTCACATATCAGGCAACCTTAAAGAAATTCATACTCATTTGGATGTAAGTACACCCTATCATCCTTATATTAATAGTGAGATAGAATGCATGATTGAAACCTTGGAAGATATGCTTAGAGTGTGCTTTATACACTTTGGAAACAACTAGGAAACTCATCTTCGTTTGGTTGAGTGTAGCGATGGAACCTAGAGGCTCAGGAAATCAAATGAAGATTATAAAGATCAAGTCGTATGAGAACTTACTTCTCATGTGAGAACATTTTGTTTAGTATAAATACTTAGCTTTTGATGTAATTAGTAAGATTTTCATATTTCATGATTTTATACTTGTATTGTAACCACTTCAAATCAAAGAGTAGTACAATAATCTTATTTACATTTGTGCTTGAGTTCTATTCATAATATTTTCTACTCATTCAATTTTCTCACCATGAGCGATTACATTCCGCATTCTCCTCATCAGAAACATGATGCTGATACTCATCAGACTAATGAAGTGGGTCATTATTCAAGAACTCTTGATGATGCTCCAGGAAGTTCTCAGGGTATATGGATGTCAATTGATGATGAAGTAAACACTTGGTTTGGTATTGATAGTGAGACTGATAGTGAACAGATAGGCAATGTTCCTTTTTTACAAGAGAGATCCAGAGTGCCTGTAACACTTACCAAGCACACTGTTGAGAATTTAGATATTGATTTTGTGCCTGAGGATTGGCTAAAAACTCAAAGGAGGAAGAAGAGAGTGGCTAATGTTATCCTAGAATAATCACACTTGAATCAAATCATGAAGATTATGGATCAAAATATGATAAACACAATAAAATCCCCTTTGATCTTCAATTAGATTGCAAATGATATGTTTACAAGTAAATCCCTCAATCAATTGGTCATTCAACCATTAAACTCTCTAAATACAATTAACCTATTTATAGTGAATATAATATTCACTAATTGCACTTAACTCCATAGACTTAACCTATTAATGGAAATTACATATAAAACATAAAAGTGACTAAAACAAGATAAAATATATTTTATTCACACAAAATATATTTACTACAATAAAAATCTTAGTCCTCTTAATCTTCAACGTCTCATCTCGGTTCTTCATCTCAAATGTGTTGGGTTTGACTTTTGCATTGACTTTGACCGTGATGTTGACTTTGACTGTGTTGATAATATAGACTATCTTATACAACTCCAACAGGTAGAAAAGAGCTAAATTTAATAGTCCACGTGAGAGGGGTAGAGGACGAGGTGTTTTGTGTGAGCATTGGAACCTAATGACCCTTGTGTCGACCTGTACATATATTCCAGTGATAGAGCCATAACTCATAGTTAGTGCGGCTATACACCAAGACATTCCAGTGATGGTTACAAAGTATACAATTATAACATCATCTGCTATGCCCACTACTAATGATACTATGAGGAGTTCTCCAAGGGATTAAATCCCTTATGATATGTTTGGCATGAATGAATTCATTAAGACTACTCTAGAGCCAAGACATCATGCAAAGACTTCTTTTGATTCACCCACTCGAGTATCTCTACAGGAGAGAGTTAGTTTTTAGGAGAAAGTGATGTTGGAGAAGACACATGTGATTGATGATTTGTCAAGGCAGACATTTTAAGAAAGATGAGAGGATCAAGAATCTTGAACATTAGCAATGGTTCATATTTAGCTATGTTTAGATTCTAGAGTAGAATATTAGGAACCTCACTTCTCGAGTTCCACTTACATTTGCACAGCAACGTACTACAGAAGTTGGAGAGTTTAGCAGAAAGCAATCTGCAAGTTCTGAAGCTCATATAGATCCTTTTACTGCTACAGGGCATGCCAATGATCCTATTACATCTAAAACAACAACAGAGACTAATGATGTTGATTAAGAACCATCTAACACAGTTTGTGATAGGGTTACTACAGATCAACCTATGGTTATTACTAGAAAGGCATTTGTTGAGCCTGAACATGATATACCATTCACTAAGCCTATGTATGATGATGATTATTTTGAGATGGTTGATTTTAATTGTGATGAAGATGAAGATATTGAAGATGACGATATTGTTGATAATGATTAGAATGATGATGTATGATGATCAAGACGGTGATATGGGTTCGACTGCTGGTATTTCTGGTTATCAGGGTTTTATTAATGTCTTTAGATCAAGATCCGATGATACAAATGACTATGTACCATTGGAGCCCGCTACTGAGGAGATGTATGAGAATAAGTTTTATATGTTCTAGAAACAAATACTAGCGAAAAATTTGATTAAGATTTTGGACCTGTTGATGGTTTAGAGGAGACAGTGGATTAGATTGACGTGTTCAAGAATAGTCTTAAAGACTTATTTCTGATATCTAAATTGAGGAGGGATAGATAGTTGATGACTTTGATGTTAAATAGACGACTAAGAAGGCAGAGACTCTTATGGGTCAAACCGCAGTATGTCAAGTCGGAAACATTACAGTCGATGCGCCACCTCCACCGGCATATATTCATACACTGAGGCATTCCAATCCTTTCAAGAGGTACGAAAATTCTAAGGCTATTATCAGCTATGCATATGATGTTGAGAAGAAGTTGTATGTGATAAAGAGAGAGGGTGGGGTAATTGAGTATTATTAAAACAAACATGACTTCCATACACTTTAAGCTTCTTACTTGTATTCTATGGGTTGTGTTACATTTATTAGTCCAAGCAATTATGGGAAAGCAAACTGGATACGAAATATGATTTGGAGGCAAAGTAAGACCAACTTCAAAGACTTTAAGACAACTAAATCTAAAGTCACCGAGGATGAGACTCGTATAGCTTCAAACACAGTAAGCCCATGAAGATACGAATTTACAAGCATCCAAGATACACAAGAAAAATCTGTATACAGGCTTCTGTACTAGCTTGGCTAAGCTTATGTGGTGGAGTTGTAAGAAGGTGACATGGTATGCAATGATACGTTGTGTTGATAGAGATTATCGTATTACCAACCCTGTGGATCTGCTCAAATTTAGATGGGACACTTGGATTAGGTTGCAGGCTTGTCCGATTGCAGCTTATGTATCAATTCATTTCCTAACAACATAGCTTAGTTTGGTTGATTATGAAGGCCCTGGATAACAAGAAGTATGCTTATGGGGCAGTTACGAGGTTGCAGATGTGGACTTCTAAAGCATTGATTCACTAAGCCTTGGGAGAGATTGTAGGGATGGAACCTAGAGGCTCGGGAAATCAAATGAAGATTATAAAGATCAAGTCACACGAGAACTTAAAGTATCCACATGAGAACTTACTTCTCATGCAAGAACATTTACTTTACTATAAATACTTAGCTTTTGATGTAATTAGTAAGGTTTTCACATTTCCTAATTTCATACCCTATTGTAATCAATTCAAACCAAAGAACAATACATTGAATATTATTTACATTTGTGCTTGAGTTATATTTATAATGTCTTTTACTCATCCAATCTTCTCACCATGAGCGATTACATTCTGCATTCTCCTCATGAGATTGTTTTGTTGTGTTATTATTGATCCTTACATTAAGTTCTCCTATAATAATAACCACCATACAAGCATCAAGGCGGGACCCTTTGAAGCACTTTATGGTCAAAATTGTAGATCGCCTCTCTTTTAGAATAAAGTTGGTAATAGTCAACTAACCCGTCCTATTCATGAAACCACTGAGAAGATTGTTCATATTCGTAACCATATGGCTGCAGCTAGGGATTGTTAGAAAAGTTTTGCTAATCAAAGTGGAAAGCCTCTGGAATTTCATGTTGGTGAAAAGGTATCATTTAAAATTTGTCCTTGGAGAGGCATGATAAGTTTCAAGAATCATGGTAAACTAAATTTGAGTTATGGTGGACCATTTGATATTGTTAAAAGGATCTATCTGATGGCTTATTCGTTAGACTTACTAGTGGAACTCGATGATGTGCATAATATGTTCCATGTCTGAAACCTGAAAAAGTGTCTAGCTGATGAATTACTTATTGTTTCATTGGAGAAACAAGAAATCAATGAACAGCTATGTTTCATTGAGGAACCAGTCGAGATTATGGATTAAGAAAATAAAATTTTACAAGTGTAGAAGACACCTATTGTATGTGTTAGATGAAACTCAAAGCATAGACAAGAATTTATCAGTGAGTGCAAAGATCAGATGAAGAAGAACCCATAATTGTTCAAAGATAAGGTACCCACTTCTTAAGGTATCTTTCTTATGATATCTTTCATCTAAATTTCTAGACAAAACTCCATTCAACAAATGCATGATGTCGCAACCCTCACGAATGTAAAGCCCCGTTCCCGGGACGCTTACAGTTGTTTAATCATTGCACATAAAACATATATTTTCATCAAGTTTAAGAAAAACATTGCAGCAGAATCATTAAAACAGACATCTCATTTCAGTATAAAAGCTTTTGCAAAACAATACAACGTTATCAAATTACAAAATATGTGTTGCATTACATCACAAAAGCATTATAAAAATGGATGTCATTCAAAGAGCTAAGTAGCCACCTCGTGCCATCCTCAGCAACGTTACCTGCCAACTGGAAACACATAAAAGCCAGCGTTGTTGAGTGAGTTCTAGTTTTAATATAAAAACATACTTTACATTCATTAAACCATTCTTTACTTTAACATGTGATCACACATCATACGTACACATAGATAATATCATTATTATCTTCATCATTCGTTCGTTCATCATTCGTTCATTCATCATTACATTTTTTCATTCCGTCAATACCATGAAATTTACCCTTCCGTCATGCATAAAGTTGGTACTGGGCCGAAGTCTATGATAGACCTTCCATCATGGCGCACAACAGCTTGGCCAAAGTACCAAAGGTAAATTCAGGTGTACCATTGTCATGTGTTATGCCCTTCCGTCATGCATAAAGCTGGTACTAGGCCGAAGTCTATCATAGACCTTCCATCATGGCGCACAGCAACCTGGCCACAGTACCGAAGGAAAGCAACAATGGTTCCATACAAATGGTCAATCACAAAGAAAGACCCCGATGTGCATCGTTCTCGGGTAGCTAACCCACACACCGTTGGGCTAACACCCTACATTGGGGCGTGTCCCGACATACAAGGCTTGCAAAACTTTCTTTACTTTCCATCGTTCATTAATGCATGCATTCATTCATCATGTTCCTCTTTTCATTATCTTCCACTTTACGTTACATAATACTTTCATTTCATTCATTAACATTCGTCGTAAAGCCATGGGAAAATAATCATACATCACAAGGAACATAAACATAAAATTCAATCATCATCATGCAGGGCATCATACATACATAACATACATCATGCCTAATCATAAAACATCATACATCATCACCAATCATACATCATAACATGCCTATCATAACCTATATGACCTTAAAAGTCAACTTTCATTGCCCCGGGAATCTCCCAAGTCAAAGCCTACATTTCACTTTTTCCCAAGAAGTCAGAAAATATTCTAAGTGCTCATCCGCATTTCCTTAACATCATCCGCATTTGTCATCGGCATTTCCTTAACATCATCCGCATTTGTCATCCACATTTCCTTAACTTCATCCGCATTTCTTCACACTTAAACTTTCTCATCCGCATTGACCTTACTCATCCGCATTTGTCAATACTCATCTGCATTTGCCATCCGCATTTCACATACTTAGTCAATGCTCATCCGTGTTAACTTTCATCCACATTAACGTTCATCCGCATTTCACATACTTAGTCAATACTCATCTGCATTAACATTCATCCGCAATAACTACACTTAGACAATTATTCTAAACCCATTCGCACCTAAACATCAGATTCAGTTCCCATACACCATCTATCATGTTCTAAGCTTAAATCTTACCTTTTAAGCCTTAGAAACACAACCATAACATAAACAAGTATGAACATAATCCAACATCACATCGCAATCACAGCATACATACATTCATACATACGGGTTTAAAACCCAGTTTTACAAAACATACATTCATGCATTTCCAGCCCCCAAATCAGTTTAAACAGGTAAAAAGAGGGGTTCTAGAACACACATTTGCAGCTCTTGAGTAGGGATTCTTCCAAACTCGTTTGCAAATTGAATTCAACCGCTTAGAAACCCACTAAAAACATACCCAAACACAT
>BJCM01270034.1:0-16349 GCA_018326385.1 Flaveria bidentis
ACAATTATCAACTAGTTGTTTTAAAATTAGATATATAATTAACCTTTTAATTATATAACACATACACTCTTTTATTATTTGGTGTTATTTAACTAAATTAAACAACATTACAAATAATATCCATGAACAAAATATCCATATAAGTTGTTCTTTCTCACATACAATTTTTTTAAAAACCCCATTTTCTAAAATAGTGTATTTATTTAATTGTATGATCATATCATCAATCAAATATTAATTGGTGTTTGCTAAGCTTGTTATTGGGTATGACCCGACTTGGATCATAACGTACTAACCACATCAATGTTCTATGTGTCTTGGGCATAAAGAATCCAACACTACAATGGCAAATGGCCATGATTGCATATAGAGCCAAAATGTAGCTGAAAAGAAATAAAGGATTGGTAGCTATAGGAAAAACAACAGAAAATGGTGTTGATAAGTCCAAAGTGAGTTTCTACAAATGCAATTTGTATGGACATTTTTCAAGGGATTCTAATCAACAACAAACAACTGATATGAGACCATCTCAATAACATCAGTCTCAACAACATTAGTCACATCAACAATCACCAATTCAAACAACTTTCAAATAACCTAAATGAACAAATTCATCCCCACCAGTCATAAGTTCATCAGTAGGACCAAGCAAACCCAAGGAAACTAGGTTGGTCATTCTACAAGATAGAACATGTGATTGGAGTATGTATAAGAATGAGGTGTGTGAAGAAAATCAAGAATTAATGGCCAACATGAAGAACAAGGTCCCACCTATTGCTAGAGAGGTAAGGGACAAATTATGTTCATCAATGTGTTTTGAGGAGGTAAAGAGATATAGAGTCCATGCTCAAATACTGGCAAATAAAGTAAAAGAAACAATGGTTTTAAATGAATCTCATGTAAGAGAGCATAAATTATATCATATTAAAATTAACTCTTTGCAAAAAGATTTAGATAAACTTGGTCCTGAAAATTACAATCTAAAAGCCCATGTTGAGCATCTAACGACCTCTGTAACAAAATCCAAGTCTAATCATTCGTTAACTAAAGTGTAACTATAGAAGTTTCAATTATCATCTCTACAATATGAGAAACTATTAAATTCTCATATTGAAAAAAAGAACATGTATTGGTTGCGATTTAATGCTTTTGCATCCCCATTAAATGATAATTATACACTTTTACCTGATTCTATGACTAACAGCTTATCATACCATTTTATCTAAGCACAAAAATTGAATTAAATTCTGAAACTAATCAATTGGCAAATGGTAGTAATACCGACATGAGTGAAACTGAGTCTTCTGAATTAAGACTTTTAAAACAAAATGACTCAAAATTTGACTATGATAAGTATGATGATTTTGATGATTTTGATGAACGTGATAACCAAAATGATGATGGTTTGGGAAAGGAAAAGAATGTTTCATTTGAACCCATCATGCCCAAAGTTCTTGAAGAGATCAAGCTACCTTATCCTCCAAAGCAAAGAAATACGTTGAAGACAATTTACAAGAGGATAGCTCAGTTGAATGAAGGTCGTTATGAACTTAACAAAAAGCAAAAAAACATCATCAAAAACAGATGATGTTGGAGCAAATATCAAATCTACGGAAGAAGTTAAAATCGCTTCCGTAGAAAAGGAAAGGAAAGAATCATCAATAGAACTTCCTTGGAAGAAGAAACATGTTAAGCAATCAACATCCGTAGAAGATCTATTGAAGAAAAGATCAGTTGAATCAAATGTAAGGCCTCATTCCCGGGACGCCCACAGTTGAGCAATCAGTGCACATAAAACATATAATTTACATTTACAATTTCTAAAACATTGTAGCAAAATAATATTAAATCATTTCATATAATTATAATTGCTTTTGTAAAATAATACATTGTAGTTAACTGTTACAAAATATCATAATGTGCATCACATCAAAAAAATGTTATCATAACATGAAATGGATGCCATCCAAAATAATCCAAGTAGTTGCCTCGTGTCATCCTTAGCAACCTAACATCCCTACCGGAAACACAATAATGTCAATGTTGCCGAGTGAATTTTAGTTTTTTACAATCAAATACTTTTCTTTCGTTTAAAACCATTCTATACATTCATACGCGATCCTACAACATACTTACACATGGATAATATTTTATTCTTTGATTACCATTCATTGCTTTCATTCAATGCACATCATCATTTCATTCATTAAGTTTCATACCGTACATTTCATTCATTCTTTCCGGATCAATTCCATCAATTATACCCCAAGTGTAGGCACAAAGCGAGTACTGGGCCGAAGTTCAAAAAAAGACTTCCATAATTCACATAACATGGCACTAGCACCAGGGTAAGCGACAAAGATCCCACATTTATGCTATGCCCCAAATGTAGCACAAAGCGGGTACTGGCCCGAAGTTCATAAAAAGACTTCCATAATGCACCTAGCCTGGCACCAGTATCGGGGTAAGCATCCAAGATCACTTCTGTAAACTATATATTTGGCCGGTCATAATGACTAGACGCCTGTGTGTATCATTACACGTTAGCTAAACCACACATAGTTGAGCTAACAACATTTTAGAGTCGTGCACCTCCTTACATTTTCTTGCAAGACATTCCATCTTATCATTCATTAATGCATGCATTCTTTCATACATTATGTTCCTCTTTTCATTATCTTCTATTTTTCAATATATACAACTTTATGTTCATTGATATTAATCATACCACACAAAGCCAGGGAAAATAACATTCATAGCAAGGAACATAACATAAACATAACCTTACCATACATAGCATCATCATCACTTCACATATGACATCATAAAGTCAACTTATACTACCCCGAGGAACATCTCAAGTCAAAGCCTACACTTTACATTTTCTCCAAAATTCAAAAAATATTCTAAGTCTTAGGCGCATGGGCCTATGCAAGCGCATGGCCTTCTACGTACATGAGGACACTTAAGTGCATGGAAAAAGTTCTAGGTGCGTGGGAAAAGTTCTGGGCGCGTGGGAAAAGTTCTGGGCGCATGGGCACTATGTAACACCCACATATTTTTTTTAAATATAGGAGAAACAAAGAATAAAAGTGTAGGATAAAAGAAACACAATTAAACCCATGCTGAGGGGTTAAAGGTGTTAAAAGGACAAAAAGTTTCAAATGTTGGTGTAAAATTGGGCATGGCCGCCCACACTCCCTTCACACTTCCTTTCAACCGGATTTAGAGAGAGAAAGTGAAGAAGCTTTTGGGTTCTGAAGAAGAAGAAATTTGAATTCAATGTAAGAATTCTTGGTTTTAGAATGGTCTTGACAGACCTATGCCTCGGTTAAATGCTTATGTGTGTTGTGTGTTCATTTATGTGTGTGAATCGGTGGGTTTTAGGTGTTTGAGCTCATAGAAAATAGGTTTGAAAGAAGTCATACCCAAAGGTTGCTAAGGTGAGTTCTAGATCACCTTTTTTACGTGTTTTAACTAATTTTGTGGCTGGAAATGCATGTGTGAATGTTTTATGAATGTGGGTGTTACACCCGTGTGTGTGTGTATGTATGATTACGGATGGTATATGATTTTGGGTGTTCTTGATGTATTTTTGATGCCATGTTCTTGTTATGATGCTTAGAATGTTAGATATAAGCTTAGAACATGTTGGAATGATGATTGGGGACTGAATTATAATGAATTAAGGTGAATTAGATTTTCATGCGCCTAAAATAGGTCCATGCGCCCAACATTCGAAGTTTCCTAAATGTACCCCATGCGCCAAAAACCTCATGCGCCCAATGGTGGCCATATGCCTTGGATAGGCTGAATTTGGCTAAGTGTCCCAAACGCCTAGATTGCATGTGCGCCCAGGCACTCATGCGCCTGCATAGTGCTAATGCGCCTAGGAATCTTGCTAGAAAGACTAAGTGTTGGGCCATACGCCCAAATAGTGCCCATGCACCAAGAAATTTCCCATGCGCCTAAGTGTTCCATACGCCCAAGCAGCCATGCGCCCACATAGTGCCCATGCGCCTAAGACTTAGAATAATTTTTGAATTTTGTAGAAAATGTAAGTGTAGGCTTTGACTTGGGATGTTTCCAGAGGTGATGTAAGTTGAATTTATGATGTGTGTTATGTCATGTATGATGATGTGTGATGATGTTATGCTTATGTATGCTATGTTTCCTTATGCTCCTTATTACGTATTATGATGTGACTTTACGTGGTGCGATTATGATAATGAACATAAAGTATTATCTTAACGAAGTGGAACATAATGAATGAATGAAAAATCTTGCAAGCAAATGAAAGGATGTTCACAGCTTGTTGAGAGTTGTTAACTCAACTGTGTGTTTACAACGTGCGATCTGGCTAACCCTTAAGGGTTCACACACAGGGGGAGTTAGTGTATGTGACTACTCCATACGTGCAATATGTGCGATATGGGGTCCTTGTCGCTTAACCCCAGATGATATGGCTTTGTGCTCAAGAATGGGTTTAGGCATACGAAAGGATCTAGATAGAAGTGAAAATTTATTAAATGTACGAAAAGTGTGATAAGTATGAAACATGCAATTAGTGCGAAATTAACGATGATGGAAGATAATAATTATTACTTTCATGAACGTACAATGTATGATCATGTGCGAAAGTAAAGAAAATGTTTTATTGAATGAAAGGTAATATAATGTTTTGTAAAACTAGAACTCACTCAGCAATGTTGACTTTTATGTGTTTCCACTTGGCAGGTAGATTGTTGTTAAGGATCGCACGGGGTGGCTACTTGGATTATTTTGGATGTCATCCATTTTTGTAATGATTATAAATGTTGTATTATTTTGGAAAGAAATTATTTATAAATACGAAATGAGTTATTTAAAATGATTCCACTGCAATACCTTTACTAAACTTAATGTATACCATATGTTTTATGTGGATTATTGATTAGCTGTGAGCGTCCCAGGGATGGGGCCTTACACACTCTTGGGGCGCATGACCCAACACTTAGTCTTTTAAGGCATTTCTAGGCGTATGTTCACTATGCTAGCGCATGAGTGCTTAGGCGCATGGGTAATCTAGGCGCATGGAAGTCTAGGCGCATGGGCAATCTAGGTGCATGATCACCTAGTCAATTTCAGCTTACTATAGGTGCATGGTTACTATTTGGGTGCATGGGGTTTTGGGCGCATGTGTAACGCTTAGACAAAATCTGTCCCTAGGGCGCATACTCCTATTTCAGGCGCATGGGCATCCAACTCATACTAACAACATAATAATCAGTCCCAAATCACTAATTCATCATGTTCTAAGTCTGGTTCTAGCATTCTAAGCCACAAAACATAAACATAGTATCATCATAACATCAAGAACACCCAAATTTATAACCCACCCACATTCATACACATTCATACGGGTATAAACCCACATTTACAAAAACATTAACACATGTATTTCCATCCCCAAAATCATCTTAAACATGTAAAAAAGGGGTTCAGAACTCACCTTATGCAACTTTCATGTAGACTCTTCACACACGAATGCAAATTCAGTTCAACCGCCTACAAACCCACAATAAACACAAACACATGTACACAAAAACACGCATAAGCATACAATAGAGGCATAGGTCGACCAAGAACAACTTAAGATGATGAATTCTTACCTTTAATTCGAATCTTCTTCTTTCTTCAATACCCAAAACTTCAGCTCTTTCTCTTTCTAAATCCGGATCCAAAAGGTGAAAAGTGGCATGGCATACGCAACCATGCTACTTTTTTACAAAGTAATAATTAATTTTGTACCTTTTACATATTTAACCCCTCTACTTGGGTTTTATTATATTATTTCTTTTATTCTTCTTTCTCTTCAAAAATCCGGGTTTTACAAGTCCACCCTGTTATATAGATTTCGTTCCTGAAACATGTTATTCCTCAAGCGGATGTGGGTAATGCTGCCACATTTGTTCTTCAGTGTCCCACGTAGACTTGGATCCCTTCCTGTGCTTCCACTGTACACGCACTAAGGGAACCGCTTTAGTCCTTAACCTCTTCTCCTTATGAATAATGATAACCACTAGTTGCTCCACATAATTGAGCCATTCATTTACTTTGATATCCTCCAGTGGTACAACCGTGTCTTCATCAGCTGAACACTTCTACAGATGAGATACATGGAATGTCAGGTGAATTCCACTTAACTCATCAGGTAACTCCAACCTATAGGCCACCTCTCCTACTCGAGCAATGATTCGGAAAGGCCATATATATCTTGGGCTCTACTTGCCCCGCTTCCATAACCGAATGAGCCCCTTCCAAAATGAGACTTTCAATATAACTTTATCACCCACCTGGAACTTAATCGGTCTACATCTCTTATCGGCATACGACTTCTACCTATCTTTGCTTGCTTTCATAAAGGCTTTGATTTTTACGAGCTTCTCAGTCATAGCCTAAATCAACTCAATACTTCCTAACTCCTTCTGACCAATATCACCCCAATAAACATGTATTCTACATCTCCTATCCTATAACATCTCATAAGGAGGCATACCAATGCTAGTATGATAACTATTATTGCATGAGAACTCAGCTAGTGGTAAGTGGTCATCCCAACTTACTCTAAAATCAATGACGCATGCCCCAAGCATATCCTCAAGCGTCTTAATCGTCGTCTCCGACTGGCCATCCGTCTGCGGATGATAAGTCGTGCTAATGTGAAACTTCGTCCCCATCACATCATGAAACTTCTTCCAAAACTAAGATGTAAATCGAGTGTCGCGATTAGAAACAATAAACACCAACGCACCATGACGAGTCACAATCTCCTTAATAAACAGATGCGCCAACCTCTTGGATGAATATGTCTCATGGATTGATAGGAAGTGGTCACTCTTCATCAGACGGTCCACTATCACCCATATGGTAACATACCCTCTCGCGGTACACGGTAAGTTCATGATAAAGTTCATGGTGATATGTTGTGACTTCCACTCCAGTATATCTACAGATTGGATCTTCACGTATGGCTTATGGTGTCCATCTTTCACTTGCAAGAAAGTAAGGCACTTACTCACATACTCTGCTACATCACGCTTCATACCCAACCACCAATAATCTTTCTTCATATCTTGATACATATTTGTAGCACCGAGATGAATGGAGTATCGAGTCTTATGTCCTTCACCCATAACTTTCCCACGTAAATCCCCATAACATAGAATCCACATCCTAACGAATCGGGTCCTAACACCAAGTGTGTTTTCACCAAACTCTATGACCATACCTCTCATCCTTTCGGAGATAAGATGATCTTCTTTCAACGCCTCGTCTTGAAATTCCCAAACCTAGCTCATAACGTCAGAAGTCATGACTAACTTATAAGCCTTCACCCGAATTGCCTCATGTCTCTCTTTTCGACTAAGGGCATCCATCACCATGCTGCCCTTGCCTGGATGGTAACAGATTTCACAATCATAATCCTTAGTGAGCACCATCTTCTCTACATCATGTTTAGATCCTTATGTTCAAAGAAGTACTTCAAGCTCTTGTGGTCCACGAAGATTGTGCACTTTATTTAGTGTAGGTAGTGCCTCCAAATCTTTAATGCAAAGATCATAACTACTAACTCCAAGTCATGAGTAAGATAATTGACCTCATGAACTTTCAACTCTCGGGATGTGTATGCTATCACCTTTCCTCGTTGCATCAATACGCAACCTAACCCTGAGTAAGACGCATCTGAATAGACCACCAAGTCTTCACTTCTTTGAGGTAGTGATAACACAGGAGCTTGAGTCAACCTTGCCTTTAACTCCTCAAAAGCACTCTCTTGAGCTTGACCCCATATAAATTTCACCTCCTTGTAGGTCAACTTATTCAATGGAGAAGCTATCTTAGAGAAGTCTTGAATGAATCTCCTATAATATCCCGCCAACCCTAGGAGACTACGGATCTCGGATGGCGTCTTTGGAGACTTCCATTGCATCACTTCCTCCACCTTTGTCGGGTCTGCCATAATCCCTTCAGGATTCACCACGTGACCCAAAAACTGAACCTCGCATAGCCAGAACGTGCACTTAGAGAAATTGGCATATAACTTCTCCTTTCGCAACGTCTCTAATACCTCTCGAATGTGACTAGCATGTTCCACCTCAGTATTTGAATAAATCAAGATATCAGCAATAAACACAATCACTAATTTGTCCAACATCGGCCGACATACTCGATTCATCTAGTTCATAAAAGCAGTTGGCATGTTGGTCAAACCAAACGACATAACAAGAAACTCATAGTGTCCATAACACGTACGAAAAGTAGTTTTTGGAATATTGTGCTTCTTCACCTGATGGTAACCAGATCGAAGGTCTATCCTTGAGAACCAACTAACATTTTGGAGCTAATCAAACAAGTTAGCAATACTCAGTTATGGATATTGATTCTTCACCGTCAGCTTATTTAGCTCGCCATAGTCAATGCACATCCTCATACTATCATCCTTCTTCTTCACGAATAAGACCGGAGCACCTCAAGGAGAGATACTTGGTCAAGTGAACCCTTTGTCTAGCAACTCCTGCAATAGCTCCATCAGTTCCTTCACCTCAATCGGAGCCAACCAATATGGTGCCTTAGCAACAGGTTGAGCACTTGGTATCAGGTCAATCTAGAACTCGATCTCGCGGTCCGGTGGCACACCTTGCTCAAGCATGAATACAAAGGGGAACTCATTGATCAGACTCTCTTTCTCAAGCAAGAACATCAAGATCTCTTAGCTGTTCAAATTTATGTTGATGACATTATATTTGGCTCAACTAACAAAAGATTATGTGTGAGCTTTGAAGAGTTTATGAAATATAAGTTTCAGATGAATTCAATGGGAGAATTAACTTTTTTCCTTGGTCTACAAATTCATTAGAAGACAGATGGCATTTTTATCAATCAAGAGAAGTACATACACCAAATATTAAAGAAGTACAACCTTGCTGATACATCTTAATGCAAAACACCAACCTCCATAATTGATAAGATTGTACCAGATCCTACAGGAAAAACGGTTGATCAATGATTGTATAGATCAATTATAGGATCTCTTATGTATTTAACTACCAGTAGACCTGACATAGTGTTTGTTGTGTGTGTTTGTGCTAGGTACCAATCAGATCCAAAAGAGTCCTATCTGAATGTTGTTAAAAGGATCTTTAGATATCTGAAAGGAAAACCTGCCCTTGGACTTTGGTATTCAAAGGATGGTAACTTTACTCTTCACTCATATCCAAAGGTTGCAACAACAACAGAAAATCCATAATTGGTGGATGTCAATTCTCAGGACCAAGACTTGTTTCAAGGCAGTGCAAGAAGCAAACAAATGTTTCTGTATCCATAGCTGAGGCTGAGTACATAACTTCTTTAGCTGGTTGCTCTCAAGTGCTTTGACTGCAAAACCAATTACTTTATTATGGTTACATTTTCCTTCATACACGAATTTACATTGATAATTCAGAAACTTGTTTATTATTGCTAATCCAGTACAACATAGTAAAACAAAACATATTGAAATAAGATACCATTTTCTGAGAGATTGCTTAGAAAAAGGTTTGATCAAGTTATTCAAAGTAAATACAACAAATCAGCTTGTTGATTTATTCACTAAAGCCTTTGATTCTGTTAGATTTAATTTCTAGTTGATTTTATGGGTATGATCAACTTAGATTAATCATTATAAACAAAGAAAATCTTGTTTCTATCCTTGTAAATAGTAATAAAAAAATTATCCTTCGGAAGAATTACAATTTACCTTCGGAAGAAACATCAGAAACATCTTCCAAATCTTCGAATAAAAAAAGATATATATTGTCTTTGTATCTGTGTTTTTTTAATTCAGCATGACAAATGTGTGGGAAATGATAGTACACTATTCCTTTGCTTCTTCATGAATGCTTAAATATCATTAAAATCTGATCAAGTATTTTGATATGTGAGTTTGTTCATCTTGAGAGGAAACTCACTAAGTGCATGCCAAACATAATACAAAGTGACTATTTGTGGGAAACTTTGTTTTGAGGAAACAACAAGTGAGCCTTGTTCTAATGTGACAAAATCACTCATCTAAGCACATTACGTATCGACACTTTATAATATCTATCTTTGCAAATCATATTCACTCTATTTTGTGTAAACAAAGACTTGGGTGTATGATCACCCTGGTTTACATTTGTAACCAATTAGTGAATAGATCATGATCCACATCATCCCTTTGTTTTGTGTAAACAAACATCTGGGTTAATAGCACCTCTGTTTTATGGAAGTAAAGACCTGGTGACCTGATGATGATCATATCTAAGCTCTCAAAAGAATCCTCTGTGATAAACTCTACACTAAATTTAGAGCTTTTACATTCAATACATTAATGAGATGTCAAATGCATCTCAAGATAGAACTTATAACTTAAACTACATAGTTTCTAAGTGTGAAAAGGTGATGCTGTGACTCACAAAGGGAGGACAAACTCTAAGTGAATTAAATGTGAAGCCCATAACAGTTACCTCTTAATAAACATGAAAACATGATAAAAGCATGCCTACTGACAGAATACCCTTGCATGGATTTGAGTGGACAAACATACTTGCAATCAGAACTAAAATAGGTATCCATTCATTAAAGAATTAATCATGAAGATGGTAAGTGTTATAGTATGATCCCATTTGTTGGTTAAGAAAAAGGCTGGAGCAACCAAAACCAAATCACTTAGTTTATTTTGGTGCATCTAGTAAAAGACTTCTGAAGCCAAGTGTGAAACTTCAGAAAGAAATAGAGTTCTTTTGAAGACAACATGCAAGATCAACTTCTGAAGACAAACTCTACTTCCGAAGACAAAGTATTCACTTCTGAAATATGAAGAAATGAAGAAGTCCTCAAGCCTTGGAAGAAGTAGCCTCTTCCGAAGTATAAATGGATTCGGAAGAACTTGTTCTTCCGAAGCCATTTAACCTTCGGGTAGACACTACTATAAAGCAATGGACATAAGTATGGTCTTTGACAATCCGCTGCAGACCTCTAAGATACTGCATGGTGTTTTCTCAAAAGCCATGTAGTTGACCTCACTTTATTCCACTGTTCACATTTATTAGATAGCACAATTACCAACTTTAGTTGGTGACAAAAGGTAATTCATGGACATGTCATGACTACCATATTTAGATAAGACATTATCTAAGATACCTTAACTTTAGCACTGTAGAATCTGCTTTAGTTATAAGATCCCAACTAGTATCAAAGTATATCCGGCTATACGTAGTAGTATAAATAGTTTTTCATTGAAACTTATAGAACATGCTTGTAAGAGTCTTGTAATACTTTGAGTTGAGAAACAATATATGCAAGTACCTTGAAAATTATCTTTCTGTGTTTATTACTACTTATAATATGGTAATCAACTCTTCGAGGGACTCTTCTTCATCTGATCTAAGTGTAGTGTAAGTGAGTTTTGAGCGGAAAAAACCAAGTGTTAAGTGACATTAACTAATCCGGCAATTGGTATCAGAGCTTTTTAGGCTCTTTATTGTGAGATCTTACCATCTAAATCAACCTGTTTTTCACTCCTTATAACTTACTCAAAAATGGCCCTCAACAAGTCTGAAGTATAGATGGGAACAATGACTAAAGCTCCCATCATTACTTCTGAAAACTTCAGGTCATGGAGTAGACGCATGGAAGGCTTCATCAGGTATCAAGAAAGTAAGATGTGGTATTCTATTGTCGATGGCCTGTATAAACCCAAGCTACAGCACTCGGTTGAAACGGTGCCCTGATAGAGAAGGCCGTAGAAGATTACTCTGATGAGGACCGGAAGAAGATGGACATTGATAGCAATACAATGACTATTCTTATGACTGCAATACCCAACTCCATCATGGTAGGGTTCGAGCATTATAAGTCAACGAAAGAATTATTTGATGCACTTGCTCAAATGCATTCTAGCTCCAATGACTCCAAGAAGGACTCACTAAAGTAGCAGTTTGAGAACTTCACCTATATTGCTGGAGAGTCTCTCAGCCAGCAATACTTTAGGTACATGGACCTTATCTCTTCCCTTCAGTCTGTGGGAATAACTCTTGAACTGAGAGACCTCACAAGAAAGTTCATGAGTACACTCACTAATGAGTGGATGTTGTACTATGTCTCTATAAAAAGGACAGAGAATTTGAACACCCTCACCGTGACCGAACTCTATAGCATCCTTGATGGATATCGTTTGGAGATGGAGAGCAAGAGAGGCCATCAGACAAGCAAACCACTGAGTCTTCCTACTAGAAATGCTTTGATAGTTGCTGAAGGCTCAGGACCCACACAACCTCAATAGTACCTAACATACAACCAGCAGCCATCCTGATCATTTAGATGTTACATTACATTTCCTGAGACTCCAATGTCTCAACATGCTCAACATAGTTCCTTTCAGGTAGTTGTGCCTTTGTCTCAATAAATGGACACTCTAGTAACTTTCAATACTGTTTTGATGATCTAGAGTGCTTAAGTCTAGATGATGTGGAGTTCTTGGACATTGTCCAACAGATGGCTGTTTTAGCGTACATAGAAAAGAAGTTTTCAAAAGAACTGGAAGGCAATTTCGTTAGAACCCAACCAACAACAAATTTCGGTTTGACAAAACCAAGGCCAAATGTTACTACTGTAACCAACTTGGTCATTTTGCAAGGGAATTCAAGGCTCCCATGTCAAATCCGGGAACCCCACAAGCCTCCACACATCCCTCTACATCAAAGTCCACTAGAAAGTCAACTAAGATAACTACAATGGCTCAAGAGGTTGACTGGAGCTTTATGGTACATGATGTGACTCCCACTCAAGCACTCATAGAAGAAACAGATGACAATAAGGTATATGAACATCTTTGTACTCCTGCTTGTATTACTAAGGTTAAAGTATATCAGGACTACAACATGAAAATAAAATCTGATACTGAGTCTTTAAATTTTTTGAAATTTGATTTTAAAAGGGCTAAATCTGGCTATCAAAGAAAAATTGAAGAGTTGGAGAAAACTGTATCTTTATTATAACATGAACACACAAATTACAAGACTCAAATAAAGGATTTAATATCAAAATTATCTGAGGATCAAGCCTAGCTTGTCCTTGCTGAGGCTCAAGCCAGGAAGTATGCCATTTCAGAGTAGAACTTCCAATCTATTATTGCATCATCCTCCCACTACAAATTTTTTTATCGAAACAAAGGAGGGTTGGGGACCAATGAAATTGCTCCACCACATTCTCATGAGTCCATAAGATGACCTAGCTGTGGTACTAAAGAGCAAGAGGTCTTATCTGCTGACCCATATTCACTTGAGTTGAAGCATGATGTAATAATAGAGGCCACCACAGGGAAAGAATAGGTAAAACAACCCATTTCTCCCAGTGATAATCAAATCCTAACCACCAAAGCCAGAAGAAGAAGAGCCAAAGCAGCCAAAAGAACATCTAAGAAAGTCGCCGAATCTAAGCTAATGATTGACCAAAAACAAAAGGGCGTATTCATCTCAGCTGGATTCCAGGTGGTAGGTACTTCTGATTCATTAAAGAAGTGTAGTACCAAAACTCCTATCCTACCAAAGGATCAGAAGTTAAAGGGAAAGGTTGCTGATAAAGAGAAAAGAATAATAAATAGCAATCTTCAGGTCCGCAGAAGACTAACATTGCATGCATAATGTTTGGCCTGCAAAATCACATGGCTAAAGATTGTTATTCTTATAATGTACTACAATCCTGCTAGCACACATTATGCAAAAAATGTTAGAAGAGGAGTTAGGGAAGATTTCTCATTTAGACCTTAGCAAATGGTCAAAGTGATGAAAAAGGCAAAGCTAGTTTCCGAAGCAAGGTTGCTTTCGGAAGAAAATTCTTCTTCCGAAAGGAAAAAGGCTTTAGAAGCTAAACCTTTTAAAAATCTGAAGAATAAGAAAGTTCCCTTGAAACCATCCCAGAAGAAGATTGCTTCGGAAGAAAAGGTGGTGAAGACTTCTTCCGAGAAGAAAGAAGCTTTATAAGAATGCCATGCTGCAAAAGCTTCAACAAGCTCATCTTCCATGATCAACGAAAAGATGGATTGGAAGATCAAGAAAGATGTTGTAGCCCAAACCACTTCTTTATGTCACTATCATTAGAAGAACCCAAGACCAACAAGGCTTGGGTTTCTAATCAAAACTAATCATCTCATCTTATATGCAGGGACATCCATATGACAAGAATAACAATGTTTAGATTGTGGATAGTGGATGCTCCAGGCACATGACAGGGAACAAATCTCTCCTTCAACAATTTCAACATTATGATGGAGGTCCTGTCCAGTTTGGAGGTGAGGCCGGAGGATATATTTCTAGCAGAGGAAGTATATCTAATAGAAAGTTAAAAGTTGACAAAGTTCACTTTGTCAAACAGCTTGAGCACAATCTGTTAAGTGTTTCTTAGTTTTGTGATCAAAAGCATCAAATGCTCTTCACAGAGCATGAGTGCATTATCCTCAAACCAGGGATGACAATTCCTCCAAAATTGGTGCTTCTTAGATCTCCCAGGAAAGGGGATATGTACAAGCTAGATATGAACTATGCTTCCACACTAGGATGATATCATGCTTTCTTTCAAAAGCTGATGGTGATGAGTCAACACTATGCATAAACGAATGTGTCATGTCAATTTTAAAACCATGAATAAATTGGTTAAAAATAACTTGGTACACGGTTTGCCTAAAAAGAAATTTTTCTGCAAAGATAACTATGTTGCATGCCTTAAAGGGAAGCAACACAGGACATCTCATAAATCCAAAGTTGTTAACTCCATCACCACTCCATTACACTTATTGCACATGGATCTATTTGGTCTGACAAGTATAATGAGCATTGGAAGGAAATCATACTGCCTTGTGATTATTGATGATTTTAAAATATTTACATTGGTATTCTTCTTAAGATCTAAAGATGAAACTGCTGAAATGTTAAAATCTTTTATTCTTAAATTAGACAATCAAATTGATCACAAGGTTAAGATAATTAGAAGTGATCAAGGGACTAATTTTAAGAACTTCATTCTTGACTCATTCTGTAACTCAAAAGGGATTGCCACACAATATAATACTCCCAGAACTACTCAACAAAACGGTGTTGCTGAGAGGAGGAACAAGACACTTATTTAGGCTGCTTGAACAATGTTAGGTGATTCCAAACAACCTCTAACATTCTGGGTAGTGGCACTCAGCACAGTATGTTATGTGCAGAACAGGGTTCTTGTAGTGAAGCCACATGGAAAATCCTCTTATGAGCTATGGAACAAGAGGCCACCATTCACTGGCTTTCTAAGGTCCTTTGGCAGCAGGTGTACCATACTTAACACAAAAGAAAATTTGGAAAAGTTTGCTAAAAAGTCAAATGATGCTATCTTTGTGGGATGCTTCTCCAACTCTAAAGCTTATAGAGTTTACAACATCAAAAATCAACAATTTGAGGAATCATCCAATATTATTGTAAATGAGCACACTCCTTGTGTTAAGGGGATGGCCCTAATCATATTATTGACTTAGAATTTTTTCCAAACTAATCTAAACCATCTTGTGAGAATGTTTCAGCTGGAACAGGTACTCAAGGAAATTTTGAAGATAACCAAATGTTTAAGTTACCTAGACCTACTCCAAATTCTCCAAGAGCTACAACATATCAAGCTTCCACTATTGATAGATCCAACAATATAATTATCTCAAGGGATAGTGGAGCTTGAACCAGTGATTCACCCGATGACCCACCCTCATAGTTCATCAGGTGATCCTTCACAACACTGAGATGAGGGAAGTAGTATCATGAAGGAACAGGCAACTGTTAACGCTGCTTCACAACCAACAATTGATGATGTTTCTCATTCATTCAATAAATCCTCATTGAATGAATTTGAAATAGCAGCTAGACAAAGTTTTCAAGTTCTTGAGCAAAATATATCCAATTTGGATCTATTTTTGCAACTGGAAGTGACTCCTCGACTAAGGATTCACAACACTCATCTAGCTAAGAACATCATAAGGGATGTCTCTAAAGGTGTGAGAATAAGAGGACAGACTCATCATGGGAATGTCTGCTTGTACTCATGTTTCTTATCCCAGATGGAACCCAAGAAGGTAGAAGATGCCTTGAAAGATAGTAGCTGGGTTGAATCGATGCAAGAGGAGCTGCTTCAATTCAAGAGACAGAAGGTTTGGAACCTACTCTTGGGCATAAAGGATCCAACATTGATGTGGTTAGTACGTTATGGTCCAAGTCGGGTCATACCCAATAACAAGCTTAGCAAACACCAATTAATATTTAATTGATGAT
>BJCM01270040.1:0-16785 GCA_018326385.1 Flaveria bidentis
CATGTCATAGTCACTAGTCAAAAGGCAATCTGCCTTTTGACTCTACAATTGATTTTATTTGTGTCTAGTCAATTGTATCCAGATAGCTTTCAAAGTATAGCCGGCTGTAGGATGTAGTATAAGTATTCCTTGTTCTTGTATCTTTCCTTTATGCTTTGTAACACTTGTAATAGAACTTGAGAAAGCAATATACTGCATCCTTGAAAACCAAACACTTGTGTTCTCTTGTTCTATCTCTTACTTATTACTTGTGTTCTTAGTTTCATACTTGTGGTTAATCCAGTCTTACTGTTTGATTAAGTTTGGTTAATCTCCTCTTTGTGTTGTTGTGTTGTAAGTGACCCCCTTCACCGGTCCTGCAGTAGCATCTTTCAAAACTACTCAACCGAATTTCAAGCATAACAGTGCGAGTGTGCGAAGTGCAAAGGGCACTATCTTCCCTTTGACTTATAAAGACTTAGTAATAAGTCTTGATTCATTTCACTTTGGTGAACACATTTAACATTAACGAGATAAATGAAACTCGTCTACAATCAATATTACATTAAGATAGGGTCAAACACATTGACACTAAATAATATACAATTCATTAATTTTGCCTAGAGTTATTGGCACACATGTATTGTTGTTCCCTTTAAGCTATGTATAACTAGGATACTTTCACAAACGAAAAAAAATCCTCCACATAACTTTAACAACATTAAGATGGTAGACGTATCAATATTTAGATCAAAATGAATTTAGCAAAATTCATTAAAGATAACATATATTGCTTTCATATGTAGATTTATCCACACTTGTGAATTTTTATGATAATTTCAAATGAAGTTTATCAATATATCTCATACTTGTGTATTTCATCTCAATACACTTATCATATTTTCGATCTCATGATACACTTATCATATTTTCGATCTCATGATATTGTATGACATTTGATGTCTATTCGACACTTAAAACAATTCAACAACTCTCAAGTTGTTTTCTATGCAAATCTCTTATTGCACTATCCGTTTAAAGTTATATATATATCCGTTTAAATTATTTTCCTCAAAATCATTTTGAAAGTCATAATAGAAATTAATTTATTTCGTTGTAAATATTATATGTGTTATCTTAAGATATAGAACATAAATAATAATACAACAGAAAATGAAACGTAAAGTGTAAAATACTTTTTTAATAATAATTTAAACGGATAAAAGTTACATCTATACATCAAATCTCAAAGTGTTATTATCTATAACACTTTCATCATTAGCCATGATATCAATTTTATGGTATGTCTTGAGGTACTCTGTCACACCCCAACCTTGACGGCGGAAACGTCGAGATGTGAGGGTTAAGATTGTTCACAGCCACATAACGTTATATTTAAATGTAAATAGTCAAAACCGAAAAGAGAAAAAAACCAACAATGTTGTGTATACACTATCTTAATCACAAATAGTTGTATTTGAATAATTATTTCTATTCATCACAACCTCGAGTTGTTTTTCCCCCCGAATAATCTCATCGAGACTATTATATGGTTCGATACATGCTACTTCTCTCACAAATAGTTAACCATTTTAGATTGCAAAACACATGTTTATTTCATTCAAACATTTCCTACATGTGCAATTTTTTTAAAAAATATATCATTTTTATTTTATCTCTTGATCACAATAGTAAAACCGTAAACTACAAAAATGGTTTTATAGTGTAAATTAATATCTAACACGCTCGTTAGAAGACAAACAATTACAAGCCGTTTTTTTTTCATTTAACATTTTTCGATTTGTATAATAAATCGTTTTAACACATTCATTACAGAATGAACGTTTTTAAACACATTTTGGTTTATACACATAAACTATTTCTAACAAATGATTACAACAATCATTTTAAATATTACGGTTTTTATTACATAAACCGTTTTCTAACACGCTCGTTAGAAAATAAATGATCACAAATATCATTTTAAGCTTATTGGTTAGAAATAACCACTTCTAACCCGTACGTTAGAAATAAACGAATACAAAGATCGTTTTAAAAACTTTCCGATTTATATAAAATAAATCTAGTTCTAACTTACTCGTTAGAAATAAACGTTACATAAATTATTTTTATATATAAAATATAATCCGGTTCTAACACGCTTGTTAGAAATAAACAACTACAAAAGCATTGTTTTTAAGCTTATCGGTTTATAAATAAACTTGCTTCTAACACGCTCGTTAGAACTAAACGATTACAAAATCATTTATAAGTTTCTCGTCTCGTATAAGAAAGACTATTTCTCTTTTTGTTGTTGCAAAACACTAGTTTTAATTTATTTCTAAAACAACCCGCTTCTAACACACTCGTTAGAACTAAACGATTACAAAATCGTTTATAAGCTTCTCGTCTCATATAAGAAACACTATTTCTCTTTTTGTTGTTGCAAAACACTAGTTTTAATTTCTTTCTAAAACAAAAAATGATTTTGCTTAAATCATTGTAATCATAAATAGTTTTGAAACTATAAACCCATGATTTTTAATGGCTTTTAGTAATTAAACCATCTCTAACACACACGTTAGATTGTTAAACATTTATAAAAATATTTTAACATATGATAGAATCAATGTATTTGTTTGGTAACTCTTTATTTTGGATTTTTGTACTCCAATCTTTAATAAAATCCAAACATGATATTGTACTATGTTATTTCCCAAAATATTATTTGATTTTCAACAAAAAATTCAATTAATATTTTCTTTAACGTTTCATGAACCCAAAAAAATAGTAACAGGTTTTTAAAATCCAATCACGAAATCTGTTTTAAGATTGTAGGACAAGGTTCACTTTTATTAAAAATATTAATTCTAACGATACTCTCGTTAGTCATGTGAAATATTATAGTAAAATACCGTTTACAAATTCGACTAGAAAAAAATAAATACAAGCAATATTTATGTACCAAACTTGATTCGAACATTCGTCTTTAATATATACTCCAACGAGTTTTCATAAAGTATTCTTGACACGAGTCTTTATCATGTTCGAATCTTTAAGTATACCCTTTGACTACAACAAATAACAAATAAAAGATTGACGGTTGTGGCTGGGGATCGTATTAGACACGGGTCGCTTAAAACAGATTTCACGTCTCTACTCAAGACAACACGTCTGTTTCCTAGGGTACAATAGCCAAAGCAGTATGTACTGTCGGAGAGTGCCTCGGCCCAAGAGATCATCGGGTAAATTATATGTGTTATGAAGTTATATGGAACAAGATTAAAGATAATGGTGTATGAAGAACAATTTAGACAGTACGCCTCTCTAAATTTCTATAAAACTTGTTGACACTCAAGAAATTAAATTTCTTCTTCTCTCTTTTCATCATCATGAGTTTGTTTATATACTCATGCTAATAAGTTCATATTAATGTGAGTTTTATGATTCACAATCAAAACTCCCATTTGATTTATGAAATGTTTTATGAGACCAAATTAAAACTCTCATTTTATTCATGACATGTTTAATATCAATTTTAATAAAATTTATGATCCATCATAAATATTCATAATATTTATTAAAAGACTTGGTCTAAACATAAAACATCCATGTTAATCAATACATAACTTTATTAGCATTATGCAAGAAATTACAAAATTTCCTACAATAATCACCCAAGTTTTACTTTATTCATTTCGACCACTCAACTTCGAGCATCGATATCAATTCATCATAGCTTCAGTTTGGACACGGTATAGTTCGTTGCAAAACGAGAACTTAAACCAATAGATAAATAACTATTTATATAACAAATATATAAATATAATTACTTTGTGTCCAAAATCCCAACATATTGTGCTTTTGAACTTGTGCTTGTTTTGAAAGTTGTACCCTATGCATCACCTTTGGTACGGTGGCACTATAGCCACCGACAAAAGGGATTAATATCTTCTTATCTTCTTATTTTAATAAAATGGTAAATCGATGTGACACATGTCACCATCACATTCATTCTCATCAAATTTTTTTCGCTTTTTTATCTTATTAAATAACCATATTAATTACTAATAATATTATCTATTTATTTTTACATTATAATTATAATTAGTTTTTTAATAAAAATAAGAAAGAGAATTTTTTATTAATGCTATTTCTATAGAGATAGATTTTTATAAAATGATTTTTTTTTCAATAAAAAATAAGACTATTTTTATGTAATATTTTAAAATTAGTTTTTTAAAGTAAATTTTTTATTAAACAAAAATAATTAAAAGAAGGAGTTATATTAAGAAAAAATTTTAAAATGTTATTTTAAAACAAAATGTGTAATTATTTATCTTTGAAAAAAACAAAAAATAAAATAATATTTTCATATTATTATTTTATTATTGATAGTTGTTACTCATACATAATTTCAATCATATCATGTCTTAGTCTAGTATTTTATAATTAATAATTTTTATTTTATTTAATATTTTGTTTATTCAACCCGTGTAATACACGAGGTTACTAAAACTAGTGTATTTATAATTTCCTCAACAATTAATTTTATAGGCATCTTCAAAGTTATTATTTATGTCAACATAATTATGGTGATCAAATTTGTGATTTGTCAAATATTGACTGCAAAAATTATTGAAGGTAAAGGCAAATAGGAGACTAAAAGTTATGCTAAAATAAGTTACTCTATATGTTATGTATATGAAAACGTCAAATTACCAAATTTAAAAGAGCGAAGTATGGAGTATCATAATCTGTATCGTTATGTTGGTATTATGAAGTGATCATCTAATTTAAGTAAACGAACCCGTAACCTCAATATATCAAGTGATCATCAAATTAACTGTATAAACATAATGATGAGAATTGCAAAATATAAGTAATCAATAATAAATAAAAAATAACAAAAGCTTTAAGCATAAAAACACTTTTATATATAAAAACTTAAAAGACATGATTATTTATAAAAAAGTTAATAATACTTACATTATGTTTAACTAATAACTAATAGATTATATGTGTAGTATAATCAAATCAACAATAACTTGTAAGAAGTAACATCTAATTTAGCCAAATTCTATAAATTTTACCTATAATGATCTAGTAAAATCCAACCAAATCCATAATAAGACAAAAACCAATATTCATGCATTCACACATACACATACTCATACTCATACTTATACTCATACTTATACTCATACTCATACATACGAAACATACAGACACATACTCTCAATAATGTATAAAAGCCTTATATAAACTAATAAAACTTAGGTCCAAACCCTCATAAAATTATACTTACATTTTTATATAAAACAAAAAATGAAATTATATAAAAACCACTAACATTTTATAAAATTATGCATGGTCAAGATAAGATTTACTCTCATATGTTTGATAGGCAGTATGTATGTGATCAAAATACGTGCATGAGATTTATCATATGTTATCAATAAAAAAGTTATATATTATCTTGATCCAAAAGTTTTTACATATATATTTATGTTACTTTATTATGCATATTTAAATGTTAAAAATATTAAATTTATATTAACCGTAAACTTCACATAATAAAATTGAACCATAATAATAAAATATAAAGTTTAGAAAATCATGTTATCAAATCTTGTAATCAGAAGCATAATATACACGTACAAATACACACACACACACATATATATAAATCTTGGGCTCTTTTTAAAACCTAAATTTCGGGTTAATCGGGTTGACCCGAATCTCACAAATTAACCCGAACACTGAACCAAATATAAAATTTGAGTTCAAGTTAATGTGATAATCAAAATAAGTTGCTCGAAGTAATCCTTAATTAAGTTTAAATTGATTTTGTTCGTGTTCTGACACTAGTTTACTATGATTTTAGCTGCTTAAATCAGATCCATACAATTTTTTTTTAAATATTTGTAACACCCGAAACCAAACCTAACAAGCCATAAACCACTCGATTGTATCGCTGTTGAATCTTGTACCTCCTCTCAATATGGCGAAAATTAGGGTTTCCTTCATCATTGCTCTCCTTCTTCTATCCTCTTCTTTCTTCCTTCAAGGTTCCATCTCATCTCTCATCTAAATTCATCTCTACCTTTTCATGAATTCGATCCTTTTTCCTATTTATTAGATTCACTCACGATCATTTGAAGTAACTTCGATGGATCAATTTCTTATACATTTAGTGTTTACAGATCTATCGCTGTATCTTGTAAGCTTAGTAATCTGTAGTTGCTCTTGAATTTTTACTAGGATTTGTGGAGCTTTGTAATTTCTTTAGCTGCGAAAGTAATTTACTTGCTCTATACGTTACTTGAACTTGCTGATTGCTAGTCTTAACTGGATTATTTCTTTGGTTTAACTGGTTGTTGACTACATGAGCCGGTTTCAGAAATTATGGTTTTTGCAATCTTACTTGCAAAATTGAAGAATTTAGCATAATTATTTGGGAACATGTGTGAATTTGAATCTGTTTTGTAAATTTACGAAGCTCGTTAGTTGTCTAACTTGGTAACCGGTTTGATTGTTAAGATGTTGAGTGCTTGTTTTGAGTTATTACTTTTTAAATCATGATTTGTCTCAATGATATGTGGCAACATTTGACACTTTTACCTATAAAATGGATTGATTTTGCTTATGTTGATCTGTAGCTGGTCAAATCGGTTAAGTTAAAGAAAAATATAGGAGACGGGTTAAATGGGTTCAAGTCAATTGCATAAAAGCCTCTAAATTGATTTGTTGGACAAAGTTAGGTTGTCTTGTAATTACAAGTATCTTGTACTTATGTATTGAACATCAATACTTTTAAAATTTTGAAGAAAAAAAATTGTATTGAAAATGTTTGCTTGTTTGCCACCCGAATTGACCCATCTTGACCCCCACTAAATGCTATATTTTGAGGAGTTACCGTTCTGCTCATTTGCCACATCTACTCTGTACGTGTTGATCACATGTTTATGATTATAATTTGAGATTGTGTTAACTGACGATGTTGCTCTGTAGTTGCCAGGTGTCAATCTGAGTCAGATTCAGAAGATGCGGAGCTGGTCGCTGAAACGGTTGAGGAAGGAGGAGATCTTGGATTTGTTGGTGATGATGTTCAGGACTTTGGTGGTGGGAATTATAGTCCAGCTCCAGGTGTGGAAACAGTATGTGTTTTCCCAAAGAATTCAGCTAAAAGTGAGTAAAATTAATTTATTACATTCTTTTTTAGTTAAATAACAAGATTTATTTGCAAATAAGTTTATTTTAAGAATTTTGTTGTGAAACTTTTTTGTCTCTTTTAATAAATTCCTTAACATATGTTGTTTTTCTCTTGTCTACAGCGATAGTGGCAGGGAAAGAGACGGATATATTAATTGGATTGAAAAACGACGGTAACATTCTATTCTTTAAGTGGTGTTTGCGTTGCTTGTTTTTCATAAGTCTTGTTGTTTGAATGTGCAGTATAAAACTTACTACACTTAAGGTTTTTTCCTTTGTAGGGTTTGGGTAAAATGATTCTGGTTATAACTATCTGATTGTTTAGAACCAGCTGTAGCAATATATAATAATACTATATAACTATAGTATAAAGATAAAAATGTTAACAAATTCTTTTTAAAAAATTGTTCTAGTTGTTGAAAAAATATAACTTGTTATATTTTTAGCTAAAATATTTCAAGAGTACATAAGAATGCTTTTTTATATATATATCGAAATTGCCACAACTGAAGCAGCAAGAATGCATCCATCCCCTACATAGTTGGTTATGTGATCTTGATGGTTCACTATCAATTAGTTTTTTATATTCGTTTGAGGATATCAGTTATTGCCATGATTTGTATGCTTTAGTGCTAGTTGTGATTTTGTATATTATGCAGAAGCGATCTCACTTTTTTCTGTTGCTTGATGATTAGGTGATCAAACCATAAAGGTTCTTGCAGTTCATGCTAGTGTTCATCTTCCTTTTGATCATCGTATGCTGGTTCAGAATCTCTCTGCTCAGGTAATAATTGTTCATACATAATCAATTCCATGCCGGATTTAACACTAACTTTATATTAGTGTAAACTAGTTGAAAACCCGTGCGATGCGGCAGCGTAGATAATTTACATAACGATATTGTTTTTTGTTATTTTATTAATCATCTTATGACATATTGTACAACAATACTTCTCTTAGTTTTTTTTGTTTGAAACATCAATGTGGTCTATCTACTCGTGTGTAGAACTGACTGTGGAGGATATATATATGATTATGACCAGAACTATAAAACATGAGACTATAACTGATATGTGTACTAACTAAGTTAGAAACCCGTGTGTTGCACGAACTAAATAAATATTACTAAATTATATATGCATGTATATATACACAGACTATACTTAAATTAAAAATGATATAATTCTAGAATTTTATATTATGATATTAAACAAAATCACATAGGTTAATATAGCCATAAAAGGTGTTAAATCACAAAGCCCCTATGCTTACAAGATAATCACCAATAGTCAGGTGCACATATGTTCTCAAGAACACCTCAACATGTTGATTTTCAATGCATATCAACTTAATCTACAAGACAATAAACTTTAAAGTCGTAAAAATAAATCAGAGTTCAAAAGACCATAAAAATCTCTTGCAAACAAAAACCGTTTTCGCTTCTATGTAAAGTTCTGACTATAGATTATTGTGTTCATTTGACAACATATATACCTGCAATACTTGTGCATACTTTGTTTTCCTTGTGACCCAAAAACAAATGTTTTGAAAAAAGGTGCACATAATATAGTTGGCACAACGCATTTGTTGGTTTTAATCTTGATCATTTTGAGGTGAAACCATCAATTTGTACCATAAAGAGAATGTGCAATCGTACCAAAGTCAACATCAATATAGAATCCTATTGAAGTGATGCACCAATATTACAACCATTACACATATATAAAATCAAACATCAGTAAAAAAATTTAAAAGAAAAAGATCATTTTCCGAATAGCTTCAAACCCATAAGAACCCAAAACTGAAGCAAGTATGGCCTATAGTTTAAGTCTTGCGATTCTTTCTATTCATTGCACCACAAACAAACTACTTACAATTAGTAAGCATCAGTAAACAAAAATATAATTATGTAATATATGTATATATAAACTTGAAGAACAAAAAGAAAGATACGTGTTAATAGTATATATGATCTAAACCTGAAGAAGAGTCAAAATCAGTGCACCGCAAGTGAAGCGATGTCTACTTCAACTTATAAACTTTAGTACTTTAGTTGAAATACAGCTTCAAAGCATATAATGTGAACTAAATAGAAACTCAAAAATCGTCTTTGTTATCTTTTATTCAATGTGTTGGGTTAATCGGGTTTTGTTTACGGGTCATGGTTCTGGAGCTTCACGGATCACACGGGTCACACATGTCAAATCAAGTATGGGTCATCAGAAAGTTGTGAAGTTTATTGTTTTGTTTATGTGTTAGTTTAGCATTTAATCACATGTTTATTATGTGTTTATTAAGTCAAAATAGTGGGTCTAGAATCATGGGATGTTTAGCAAATTTGTAGGTATTTTTCCTTTGTTTTCTGCTCATGCAAGAGGTAGTTGTTAGCTTAGGTTTTCTCATATTTAATGTAATTTATTTAATGAACGAATGTGAGTTTTTCTTCTGCAAATTACTCCCATATATATACGTGTGTGTATACCGTGTGTGTTTTAAAGGGACCTGAACCAACACAACCATTGGCTGAGACCACCAATACAATATCATTTGCAGCATTGTGTGAGATTTCTTACACCATTTCTACTTTATTTCCTAGCCATATCTACTTCCGAATCACCTAAGCTTCAACACAAATGATATTACAACATCAAAATTGTGTAACAGAAGTAACAAAAACACAAATAATTTGTGATATGATCATCATAAAAATTCTATCATTGCAAATATAAGCTTTAAGCAATCTATGAGATGATCATCGTATAAATTCAACCATCTATAACACATGGTTTTAATTTGCTAAATGCTCACATACCACTCATATTTGTAGTGACATTAATGTGAAGTTTTGAAACTACCTTCCTCACAATAAGCAGTTTCATGAGGGTAAACTTGGTCCACCTCAGTTGCCAAATATTAAGACCCTAAAAGCATCCCTGAAACAAAAATTAACTAACAGGAAATAAAAAAAGAAAAACCAAGCATATGATGATGATGGCTACCAAAGTAATGAGGCACAATAAAGTTATTACAAAAGCAACAAACCTAAAGTAGTCTACCACTCAAAAAACAAATAAATCTAAATCTTTAATCAACATATATTAGTCAATTTAACCCTGAAAATAACTAAACCATTTATTCGCACAGATGATTAAAAATAATGACAATCCAACTAAACACAAATAAATTAGCATCTGAAATCCAAAAACAGTCCTTAATCCCTAATGTTTAACAAAATTATCCACCATCATAATCCAAAATTCAACTAAACAATCACCAAGAACGTTTGTCATCTCCTAGAATACTATTCAAGAATTCGCATCACCTAATAATATTACAAAAATATTAAATAAAGATTTAAGATCTCAAGGATACACCGATTTCAACACGTTCTTCCATTAATTGACTCGCCAACAAAATATCAGTAAAGAGGCGATGGCACCAATAGCAATACCAACACATCTCTGATTATCACCACGATCGCCAACGTAGTAATCTTATTACCGGCATGGTTGCTCTTGGGTTTTTTACTCGGAACCGCCACTGTGAACGACAGTGAGGGTGGGGAAGATGACACCACTGAAGTTTGAATTTTGAAATTTGAATGACTTGAGAATACTGATACAAGTAGTGTGATTTTGATTTTTGAAGTATGCCATGCCAGGAGCTTCTTGATTTCATCTTGTCCTTTATCCCAATTAGGCTTCAATTGAGAGAAAAGAGCTTGTGCTTTAATGGGTTGTAACATTAGCTTTAAGAGTTGTAAAACAATTTAAGAGTTTTGAGGAAATGACCATTTTGTCCTTTGAATATGTATATTAATATAGTATAGATTAAATTAACTTTTTTACCCTTTTGTTAAAACCTAATGCAAGACCATTTTACTCCCATTTAATTTAACATGTTCTTTCTCAATAATGTCCTTTTTGTATCAGCTTTTCAATAATTTTCTTAAAAGTTTTCCAAACATATAAACAACATCAAAAACACATCTATTACCCTCAAAAATCAAAATGCACATCTGAACACCCTCATATCTATGTTTGCATTTTCGAAAAGATATCTGTTATAACATGAGGTCTTGCTTAAAAGATGTATTTACCAACCACCTTCTGCTCTGTTGACAATTTTGTATAAATATTGTCAATAATCTGGACTAATATTTTGTTTACCTTAAAAATGTTGATCAATGATCACTTATTGATTTGATCTCATTCATACGTTATTTATTTGGACAGGTTTTCAATAATGCATCTGTTCCTCCTTCAGTTCAAGCTGCTTTCCCTTATATATTCGCTGTCAGCAAATTTTTACAGGTAGATCTGACGCTTTTGCAGTCATTCACCACTATTTACTAGCAGTGGAAAAAAAGAGGGGAGGGGGCAGGGCTTGTTCTAAGGATTATAGTGCCCTGGACGAGCCGGAAGAAAAAGGCCCCTGAGCCCTAATTAACTAAATAATATAAACTAGTTTTTTAAAATGAAAACAAACGTTTTAGCAATAAACATAGCAAACTCATGGTATTACTGTATTAGAATGACACCGTAACAGCTAACAGCTAACTGATTGAGATTTGGGTTTTTGTTTTTTGGGAAAGGCCTTTTAATTGGGTTCATGAAATGGGCTATAACTAATAAATTAGTTTAATTAAAATGGGCCTAAAGAATTGTATGTGGGAGATAATTGGGTTAAACATTTTGATTGGGTTATAGGCTAATACTATTCTTTAAAAAATATATATAATTTAAAGAAAGTAAAATTTTTGGGCCCCTTGAGTGAGTGGGCCCTGAATAGAGGTCCATCCCAACCCTCCTCAGTCCTCAGGGCTGGCTCCAGGTCGGGGTTGGTTGATGTGTTATATTGTGCCCATAATAATCTAATTATTTAAATGAAATGATATGAGGTTTTATGCGTTAAAAGTAATATAGTAAACTTTGTGATACTTCCAACCCATTTATTTTCTAGCTATTTTTTCTATCACCCATTGGAGAGAAAACATAATATGAATCGACCCATTTACAAGTAAATGGGTTAATATTTCTTTTCAGCTAACCTTTTTTTGTTTCATTGAAGGCTGGAACATTTGATCTTGTTGGAACAATAGTTTATGAGATAGACCAACTACCATATCAGAATACATTCTACAACGGCACCATTGAAGTCACTGAAGCAGGTGGTCTAGTCAGCATGGAGACGGTCTTTCTAGTTTCCCTCGGAATTTCTCTTCTTGTCTTCCTCGGCTTGTGGGTTCGTGGTCAGATACAAAATCTTTCCAAGGTATTATTGGGAAGTCCTTTTCAATCATTCTATGCATTATTTTTTTAACTATCACTCTTTTTAAAATACTCAAAACACAAGTGTTTGACTTCAATTGATAAAAACACGTGTAAATACTATATCCTACGACCTGTTTATTACCGTTGATTATCAACTTATTATTATTTAGTATAAATCAATCCTTTTAAAACACTATTTCAAACACCCAATTTTATGTATACTAGTTTTCAGTTTATCTGTATTATTTGCCTTTATTCTTCCTTTTGTGGTTTACGTCTTTATTCCTCATCAAATCATATAAGTGGGACTCACAAAAGAAAATGTTGAATTCTTCATAGAAAAGGCAAAACGAAAATGGGGATAATCTGAATGAATATATGATTCAGTTTTATACTTGTATTTTGTTGGTGTCAAAATATCTGCAGATTACTCATCTTTCTTGAGGTGATTACTCATCTTTCTTGGTTTTTAAATTTGGCTGCTTTTTACTCAGAAAACGAAGAAGGCGCCAAAGGTGGAAACTGGAACTCGGACCGTTGATGCATCTATGGATGAATGGTTGGAGGTTGGTACCTCTCACCTAAAAGTTTTTTAAATTTGTTTACTGTTCATTATTTAACTGCATTCCAAATTGTATCTTCATTTATATTAAGTTCATGTAGATTTAACCTAAATTGATGTTCGTTTTCTGATTATTTTTCTTCGACTTCTTAAAGAATTTAACCTGGTTTCTCCTGGCAACCAACCATCTAGAGTTTGCAAAACAGTCAGTGATTGACGTAGGAACGGGTTACGTTAGGTTGGCAGCACATTTGGATTATTTGTTTTTACTTTTTGGAAATAATTAGCGTATTAAATATAATTGGAAAAACCAAATGAAACAATTTTCTTTTTTTAATGAGGTTGGATATCAGTTTATAGTGTGATAAGTTACAAAACCATCTATTTTGTCTTGAGTTTATAAATAATAATATGAATCAAATATGATTAAATTGTGGAAATAAATTAGGTTTTATGCATTTTGAGCACAGTCTAGTTGACTGTCATGTTAAGAGTATAACTCATATCAACCCATTTTACCATGAATGGCTGATGCTGATACATCTACACATTATCTTGATTCATTATATATCTTGTTTCGTTATTAGATAGATGCTTTTAAGAGCATTGAATTAATTTTGATGCTTTTATATCTGTTTATTTTAGGGAACTGCTTACACTCAATCAAAGGCCAACAAGTCAAAGAAGAAGAAGTAGAGGTATGTTGTCATGAGGCATAGATACTTGTAACTGTTGTAGAATGAGGAAGTGAGTTTATTTTCTTGGAGATTTTGATATGTCAAGCCTTGTTAAACACACGCCTAACGTTTAGCATACTTATTTACCATCTTATATGATTTGAGATGTCGATTGTGAACAATATGGTATAATGATGGATATGTAGAAACATGAAACTAATAGAACCTGTGGATTTGGGTTTTAGCCTAATTGAGTACGAGTTAGTTTTGGGTCAAACCTTACAAACACGCTTGATCTTGGCGTGAGGTGGTGTGAGGCGCTAGAGGCTGTGCTTTCGACTGCTGGAGGCGCAAGGCGTGCATGAGGTGCACCAAAATTAGTCTTTGAGGTGTAAGTAGAAGGCATGGCTCACATACACCAAGAGATAATGTATGTTGTACGTACAGTTTGTTTGGTTTCAGATGTAGGTATATATTAAATCACATATAGAGAGCTTGTTTCTCACTAAGTTTAGGGTACATGATAAAAGGAATCTATAACGATTTACGGAAATGCTTTTACGCCACACGTACAAAAAGCTGTGCCCAGTTGCGCCTTGCATCTCAACTCCAGATCCTATCGCCTCGCGCCTTGACAAGGATTATATCATCTTGGTGCCTAAAAAAAACCAGGGGTCAAAGTTGTGCTTTGCTAAGCAGGTCCAAATTCAACCAAACGGGTTCGTGAGTTGATATGTTTTAGTTTAGAGTAAATTATATTTTTTGTTCGCTGAATTTATCACAAAGTCACTTTTTGTTTTTTATTTTTGGAAATAATTCATGTTTGTATTTTGTTTCTTTTGAAGTCATTTTCACTTTTTGTCATTACATTTTTCATTTTCTAAGTTTTCCTTATTATAAAAAATTTAGCAAATATGATTTTAACATGGACGATGTTTTTGTTATTATTTTTAGTATTAAAGATGAAAAATGAAACTTTAGGTTATGTAATCTACTCTATTTTTACAACTATTCGGAATATATTGTCATAATGTATATTGGTTAGATGGTTTTGTAAAAATTTAAGAGTTAATTAGAAATGGGTTGAATTATCTAGCTTAAATGTAATTGTTCTGTAGTTGTTTTGGTGTCGACTTATAGTTTTAGAGTAATAATATGTAAAAAAGACTAGAATTTTTTGGGTTAAAATGGTATGTCTTTGTTAACGTGTGAATAGATGAGTCATGTTTAGTAACGGATCTAGCTTGAAAAAACTAAAGGTGTCCCAACTTTTTTTGTGATACACTTAACAATTTTTTTTTGTCAATAATAACTTGTTTAGAATGAGGTTGCATCTTCAATGGTGTATCCAGAATTTTTTACATGGGGTCGGCAAAGTTTTAAGGCTCGGTATCACTAATAATTAAATCTTTTTGATACGGTTCGATTCGGGTCTGGATCACACAACAAGAAGTCAAAAAAATCAAATTAAAACAAATAACATTTGACACTAAATGTGTAAATGAGACATGCGAAGTCGTGAGTTACTTGAGATTGACTCGTCAAAATTTCGAATCGAATCAAGATTAAACAAGCTCGAACTCGAGCTTATACTATTTACCATTTAGTAGATGAGCTTGACTCCGAGCTTCACGTATTAAGCCCTCTTGAAATGAAATTTTTTTATATAACATTTACTTAATATATTAAATATTTTTATATAGATAATTGTCATCATATAAAAATTTGTAATGAAATTAATTAAATTATAAAGGGATTTCAAGTCAAGCTTGAGTTTGAAAAATATTGAAATAAAACAACTCAAGTATTAAAGTTAAACTTTTACACGAAACGAGCTCAAGCCTTACGATTAACATTCGATATTAGCCAAGCTCGGGCATGAGATCAAGCTCTCTTATGTCAAAACAATCCTAGGCTCGAGACAACTTGTCTACACTCTTATTTAACACTTATGGTAACATTTAAATAATCAAGAATTCAAACAAATAGTCAACTAAAAAAATCAAATATTACAATATAAATAATTAATCTATCAAATAATCATCTAATAAGATTAATGATTTAGTTATTCAAACTAATTATTTTATATTTTTTACTTATTTTTTGGGGTCGTTTCATAATAATTGGTTTGATGTATAAAACTTCTTAGGGGTTGTATAATTTTTTTTCGGTGTTGGGCTTTTAATCTAATATTAAGTTAGGTTTTTTAAATTTGAAGGGTATTCTAATTTTTGCTTAGAGGTATCCCGATTCCTACAACTGTATATTTTTTGCACTTCAGTTCAGAGGTAGCACGGGCTACCCCTAGGCTATTAATAAGTCCGCCCATTATCATTTTCGTGTTTGAATGTCTGACTTAATTTTTGGGCTTATGTCGAGTTTGGCTTGTTAACTTGCAAACACAAACCAGACATTGTAATCTTATCTTGTTTTAGTTTTTTATTAGTTTTTTAAGATGCCTTAATTTTGAATTAGACATATGGATAATCATGGATAGAAATAAGCAAAATGCAGGACCGATGAAGGGGGTCACTTACAACACAACAATACAAAGAGGAGAATAACTAAACTTTATCAAACAGTGAACTGGATTAACCACAAGTAAAGACACTAAGAACACAAGTAATTAAGAGACTGAACACAAGAGCAAGATACACAAGAGTATGGTTTTCAAGATTGTAGTATATTGCTTTCTCAATGTTCTATTACAAATGTTACAAAGCATAAAAGAAAGATACAAGAACATGAGATACTTATACTACATCCTACAGCTGGCCATACTATGAAAGCCAGCTGGATACAATTGACTAGACATAAAAAAAAATCAATTGTAGAGTCAAAAGGTAGATTGCTTTTTGACTAGTAACAATGACATGCCATAGCTCACATCCTTATCTATTACAAAAAGGATAAAGTACATGAAGTAGAAAGTTACAGACTCAAGACCTCAATGTACAGTTACCAAAAGCATGGACCTTTTCACCAACTCATGTAAGTTGGTGACTTTACAGAGTTGCAGCGGAAAGGGGTCCAGCTTTATGGAAAAGTACATCAGATAAAGCATGTAGTTAAAAGTCTT
>BJCM01270044.1:1604-14612 GCA_018326385.1 Flaveria bidentis
TCCTACGAATGACCCAGTTTCATGTGTTTACAATATATCAGGTGTATTACATTAAGCCTAGACTATTCATCAAGCGACGGACACACTATATATGACTATATACGCTCCAACATTCTTGATCTGAAAGGGATTGTCAGGAGATCAGTGAGTTACACCCCTGAAGAAGGGGAAATAATTCATGATCTTACAAATGAGCAACTGGCAGAAATGTTCAAACTCAATCCCGATGAGATTGTCAAGGACGCTCCAACTTTTGAAGTAACTAGTGACGACGAGCTGAACGACATTGATGAGATAGAGATCGAGGATGTCACTCCAGAGTATGCTGACAAAGAGGGAAATGTGGTCCCCAATCTGGATGATTCCCTGGTCAGTGATACGTTTGAGATGTTAGATAAGATGGAGCAAGAGTCCGAGAAGGTTGAAGAACAAGCCCAAGCCTCAAACACTGATGTTGATATCAGAAAGGCTGAATGGGCTGCATGTTTTGAGGAGATCCGAGCCCAACGCGTTGCTCCTAAACCGAATGTCTACACCAAGCTCTACAAAGTGAAGAAACATCACAAGGTGTAAGGCAACATTATCGCGTGGGCCCATTTTGATGATCTTAATGTATACGCGGTAAAGAGAGAGAAAGGTATTGAGTACTTTAGATTCCTGCATGATCTAAAGTCTCTACCTGGTTTTGAGCTCAACCAGCGGGCTAAACTGAAGCTATTATACGCTGACCCGAGAAAGATGTCAGGCTGTTTTGAGGCTGCATTGAAGAAAGAGTACCACACCAGGTGGGTCAACTTCAAACCTCAACAACCTACGAGGTATGTAAGACGGTCTGAAGTTGATCCCAAAACTAGAAAGCCAAAGATAGTGCTAAAATGGAGTCCTCCATGCACAATGTCAAGAATCCCTCTCAGGGAAATGTCACAGGACTTCACTCCACACTTTAAGTGGTGGTACTATGATTGGAGAAAAGGGGAAGCTATCATAGTTCTGAACAAAGAGGGCAGAATGGACACTATCAGGGTATTTAACCCGATGTGGCTTACCAACTTGTCAACTGAAGATGTCTACACTCTATACAAGTGGCCACTGTTCTATGACACGCAGGATATTGTACAAGCCCTCAAATTCCAAAATGTGATCAGACTCTGCTTTGCATTTGAAATACATGCAGGAGTCACAAGACAGGAGAAGTACAAGAAGTACGAGGAGGTTATGAAGAAGGTAAGACAATAGATGAATCTAGCTCCAAAGGGGAGTTTGTTTATACATGTGTACCTTGATTCTGATCTTAATGTAATATGTCTTTATTGTCTTACACATATGTAACAGTTGGGTACTTAATGAAATTCAAATGTTTGGTTGTGTTTATAATGCTTAATATTTCATTAATGAGTTGTTTAATGCTTATCGAATTGATTATATAGGTTTGTGGTTGTTTGAACTAATATAAATAATGTAATGATAATGAATACATTCAAACTTAGTAATACGAAGTTATCATGCGAATGGCCCATGCTAATGGTCCATACGCATGAATAACTTCATGCGAATGACTCAGTCGCACGACTAAACCAGGAGACTGGATCAGTCGTATGATTATAATATGAGATTAACTCAGTCGTACGACTGAACACTCAGTCGTGCGAATGGATCAACCGCATGGCTCAATCGCACGACTTAACCATGCTAATGGTTCAGTCGCCCGAATAAGCAACCTTAACCTATAAATACCACCTAATTCGTGGAAAAACGCAAGCATTGAATACACTTTGACTCCAGACGTACTCTAGCCGTCCAGAGACCTCTAAGAACCTGTTCCAAGTTCATAGATCGCAGTAGATAAATTCCTAATCGTTCTTAACGTTTAGATTCAATACATAATTGTTTCTACGTGTGTTCTCACTAATTGGATCGCCAATCAAATAGGATTCCGCGCTATTTGATTCGGTATACACGTTAATCAGTTAGTATTTCGTTCAATACACGATCCTAACAGGGTGACCCAGAGGCATCACACATCATAAATTCCACCCATTGACCTTTTGAGGGTAAGGGAAGATCTATAGTCTTCTTGTTCTCATTATCAGATTCATGGAGAGATTTCTCTTTCCATAGGCCAGTCTTATGTAAGACTGTTTGTGATAAACAAACGATTGGTTGATAGGTTGAACTTTAGATTCACTCACCCTTTTTGGTGGAGTCATGGATCTTCTTTTGGAAGAGCTTACTTTAGTGTCATAAAGTTCAACCTTCTTCTTTGGCGTCTGATAATAAGGACAATGAGACGCAATGTGTCCATACTTTCCACAGTTGTAGCATGATCTACTTTTAACTTGACGATTTAAATGTTTCTGTGGAGAAGTGTGGGACACATGTGTGACATTGTTTTGTTTGGGCTTTGACATTTCTTGCTTAGATGTTTTATCTGATTTAACAAAATTAATTGTTTGAATGTTTTTAACATCTTTTCCTTTTTGTTTCTCTGGACTTAAACAAGAAGCACGAGGGTGGTTAACATGTTTTGTCTTTTGGGTTCAGAATTAGACTTGGTTGGCCCAGACTTAATTTTAACCTTTTCAAATAGTTCGCCCAGATTGACACAAGGCATTTTACCTTGTGATTTTGACGTGGCCTCCTTTAGTTTAGTGCCAGATTCATTAGGTTTACATGTGGAATCTGGATCACTTACTAGAGGAGTGGACACCACATGATCCTTGATGGAGTTATTATTGATTGGTTTACTTTTAGCGTTCATCAAGGTCTCATGTGGTGGTGGAACCACTTTATAACCCAACCCCTCCCCATTGTTGTGTTCTCTCACTAAGTGTTGGATAATATGAGAAGAACTTGTCCAACTATGCAGTTTTTGTTTTAAGAAATTAACTTCTACTTCCAAAACTGCCTTTTGTTTCTTAGTGTTTTCTAGGAAGTTAAGATAGTACTTAATTTCATTAGCTTGGTTAAAAGCTACAACTTCGGTTTCCCTAAGTTGTTTGTTCAAAAGTTCTATCTTTTCTTTATAGCTATGCTCATTTTGTTTTAGAATTCTATTAGCTTCCGTGCATAGTTGCAAATCATTTACTAAGCTATCATTATGATCTAATAACCTAGCAAATTTTAAGTCAATGCTTTCCCTAAATTTATTACATTCAAAGCATGCATGACTGTCAAATAATTGTTCAGTGATACTTACCTGAGAGGGTGTGGATGAAACAGTCATCAAAGCGGAGTCTGACTTTTCTGGTTCTGGTGATTCTGGACTTGTTGGACTTGTCCCTTCTTCATGTAGATGATTAACCACAGTTGCAGTTTCTTCAATGTTTGACATCGCGAGCTCCACTGCAGCTCACTCATTAAGTGATAGAACCGATCAATAACATCGTCCAAGCTCTCCTTTCCCATTGACGAGAAGTTGTCGAACTCCTTCTTCAACGCTTTAGCCTTTAGAGCTTTTAATGATGCATTACCGTAATACCTCTTTTCTAATGCATCCCACAACTTCTTTGCTTGCTTGTTCTCAGAAACTTGATGGAAAATGCCCTTCGGAATTGACTGAGTGAGCAAAGCATAGACTTTCTTCTCCGCATTGTACTTAACCTTTTGTCCATCAGTCATCCCCCCTAATGTAAGTTTGACATCGTCTGCACCTATAGGCATGCTATACCCAGTCTCTATTGACTCCCACATATTGGGATCTACGCCATTCAAGTAAATCTCAAATCTTTGCTTCCACTGTGGATAATCATCTAACGTGATTAGCTTAGGTGGTTTATTATGATTTCCCACTTTATTTTCCAGAAGCAATAGGTTCTGGATCCTTGAGTCTCTCCTCGTGGTGAACGCTGAATAATGATCCTCCATTACTCTTAACTTTAAACTTTGAAACAAACTGTTGTACTTGTGCGAATGAAGGTGTGCGATTGGGCTATTCATGCGATTGAACAATGCAGATGACTCAAACGTGCGAATGAACTAATGCGGATGAATCAATCGGGCGAATGGACAGGTGCGAATGAACAATGCAACTAGACAGTTCAGTCATACGAATGGAGGTACGAATGAGTACAATTGTGCGTATGAGGAATGCGAATGAACTCAATCGTGCGATTGAGTCAATCGTCCGACTGAAGCTGCTGGATTTTAAGAATTTCAAGGTTTAAGGTATTTTGGACGCAAAAACTCGAATTTCTCACTAACCCTAATTGTTGTATGCCGGAAAAAGTTAACTTTACGATCTGGAGACGTCTAAGACACCGTTTGACACAAAAAGATTGCGTTTTTAGTGAAAAAACACAATTTTTGTATCAAAAACGATTGAATCACATGTAAATCAAGAGCCAAAGCTCTGATACCACTTGTTAGGATTATGTACTGGATGATGTACTAACTGTTATACATGTATACCGAATCAAATAGTACGGAATCCTATTTGATTGGCGATCCAATCAGTGAGAACGCACGTAGAAACAATTGTAAATTGAATCTAAACGTTAAGAACGATTGGTAATCGATCTAGCGCGATCTATGAACTTGGAACAGGTTCTTAGAGGTCTATGGACGGCTAGGGTACGTATCTATTTGAAGTATTTGTTTTTCCACGAATTAAGTGGTATTTTTAGGTTAGGATTTCTCATTCGTGCGACTGAACCATTAACATGGTTTAGTCGTGCGATTGAGCCATGCGGTTGATCCCTTCGCACAACTGAGTGTTCAGTCGTGCGACTGAGCCAATCTCATGTTACAATTGTGCGACTGATCCAGTCTCCTGGTTCAGTCATGCAACTGAGTCATTCGCATGAAGTTTTTCATGCGTATGGTCCATTAACATGGGCCATTCGCATGAGAACTTCATATTACTAAGTTTGAATAAATTTCTTAATCATTACATTACTAAGATTAATTCAAACAACCACAAACCTATATAGTCAGTTCAATAAGCGTTAATCTACTAATCAATGGAATAATAAACATTATAAGCACAACCACACATTGTATTTCATTAAGTACCCATTCTATTACATATGTGTAAGACAATAAAGATTATTTTACATTAAGCTCATGAACTAGGTACACATGTATCTACAGCTAGTGAAGATGCTTTTCAACTTCTGTCTGGCTAGAGCTCAAAAGCTACATCAAACAATAAAGGCCAAAGCTCTCTCCACCCTGAGTCACGAAGGTCTGTGAGTGACAAAGGAAAAAGAAAGATGACATCTGAGGAGATTGAGGAGGAGGAGAGAGAGAGGAAAAGGAAGCTAAGGGCAGAAAGTTCCTCTTCTGGGTCTGCAATACTCATGGAGACTACAATCAGGGTTGCCCTAGACCAAACACTCAAAATGATGAGTTGAGGGCAGTCAGGATAAACTACTTGCAGACCAGGAACTATGACATTGACAATGTCATTTATCTCCCCTTGGATAAACTAAATGAACTGGTTGACATGGAAAGGTCAAAGGATAAGAAAGAGGCAGAATATGCAGAGTTACTGGTTCAAATGAAAGAAGACAGAAGAAAGAAAAGACTATATAAGCATGTGCCTACTCTCTCCCCAATTCAAAAAAGTCCTGCACATGAGGATGTGGTTCAACAAGAACCTCAGGTAGATAAAGAAGAAGATAGGATCAAGATGATCAACTACCTGAGTGCCACAGGCCTCTATCAGGTAGAAGCACATCTTTCCTTATCCTATGACTATGTTGAGTTTGAGTATCTCAAACAACTTAAACTTGAGATAGTCAAGGAAAGAAAGACAAACAAAAGAAAGCTAAAGGAAGAAGCTACTAAATCAAGAGCCATCATTCAAAAGAACATGAAGAAATCTACAGACAAGCAGAGGATGATTAGCTTCTTGAAGTTGTATGGATTCTCCAGAAGAAGACTTGGCCCCATGTCTCTATCTACTATGGATGAGCATATCAGGATGATCAAGTAGAAGATAAAAAGTTGAGAGCTGATTGACTTACACTCCCCTCCAAGTCAATCTCCACCTGAAGTAGAGGTTAAGGTTGAACAACCAGAGACAACACAACTCGGACCTCCTGCTGAATCTCAGCAAGCTTCATCTTCTGATCCATAGCAGGGTCAACCTCCCTCTCCTTCTAAACCTGTGAGAGAGAAAGTCCCAACTCAGAAAGACAATGAAGATCAGTCAAGTGCTGCAGGCCAGTATTCTTAATTACAAAGAGAAAGAAAATGATAGCTTCAAAGTCAAAGTCAAAGAAGAAGAAGGTTGCTTCCTTTTCTGAACCTCAGGATGAATCAAAACATCCTAAGGATGTGTAGCCAGAGGATGCTACATCAACTCCCATTCAAACAGCTCTTCTAGCATCAAGAAGACCTATCTTGTCCTGGACATACACCACAAATCCAAAAAGATGGCATGTCATCAGAGATCAATGCATTAAAAACATCTACACTTGACAAGACATGTTTTAGTTGCCTCTGCATAATCTCTTTGACATGAGAAGACATTTTGACAGTTTAAGGGATCCTGATCATCTCATGAAGAAAGGGATGGTCATTATTCTGATGAGGACTGTTGATATCTGAAGTCTACTAGTGTTTTGGTAGCATCAGCCTAGGGGGAGTTTGTAGAGATTATATGAAGAGGCTGATACAACCCAAACATCCAAAGTCTCTCCTGCATGCTGCACAAGTACACCGAAGAAGAATGTCTCGGAAGTTTTACACATGCAACAGAAATATTCTAAGTGTGAAATCTTTCAAAGCCAAGCCAATATCTTCCGAAGCCAAAGATGAAGTCTTTCGCAGCTTCAGAGAAAGTCTTCCAAAGCTCAACACTTGAAGACAGATTTCTTCCAAAGGCTTTTAACAACATGTTTTATCTTATGTACTTTTTCATAAAGCTGGATCTCTTTTCACTGCAACTCTATAAAATCACCAACTTGCATGAGTTAGTGAAAAGGTCCATGCTTTTGGTAATTGTACATTAAGGTATTGAGTCTATAACTTTCTACTTCATGTACTTTATCCTTTTTGTAATAGATAAGAATGTGAGTTATGGCATGTCATAGTCACTAGTCAAAAGAAAATCTATCTTTTGACTCTACAATTGATTTTTTTGTGTCTAGCCAATTGTATCCAACTGAACTTCAAAGTATGGCAGGTTGTAGGATGTAGTATAAGTATCTCAGGTTCTTGTAACTTTCTTTTATGCTTTGTAACACTTGTAATAGAACTTGAGAAAGCAATATACTGCAATCTTGAAAACTATATACTTGTGTATCTTATTCTTTTGTTCTGTCTCTTACTTGTGTTCTTAGTATCATCTATTGTGATTAATCCAGTTCACTGTTTGAGTAAGTTTAGTTTGTTCTTCTCTTTGTGTTGCTGTGTTGTAAGTGATCACCCTTCACCGGTCCTGCAATAAGTTTATAGAAATTAAATGTCAATTTAATAAAACAATTATGACAATATAATAGATGATAATTTAGCATCATAAGCGATTGTAAAAAAACACAAAAAACGCAACAACTTAATATTTGTGTTTGCTATCTATGTTGCATGCAACAACTTTTTTTACATACTACCATTTCATGTAACATAAACCAAAGTGTGTTAAGTGTACCAAAAAGTTAAAGGCGAAGGAGTAGTTTTTTTTCAACTGGCATAGAACATCTACCACACAAAATCTATATATTTCCTAATATTTGTTTCACATAATTTATAACTTCTTATGATAATGTTTTAAAAAAAATTAGATATAAAGAATATGGTTATAATGATATGATAAAGCATTTGTTTCATTAAATTTAAAGAAATTAGAGTTTAATTTATCAAAACAATGAACACAATGTAACAGTAGAAAATTTAGCACCATTAATAACTACCAAAAAAAATATCCAAAACACGCAACAACATGATACTTGTGTTCGTTATCTATCTTGAATGTAACCCATTTTATTTACATAGTACCATTTCTTGTAACATAAAGCAAGGCGTGTTAGTGTAGCAAAAAGTTAAAGCCCCCAAGTAATAATCATACCTTTGCGACATTCATCAAAACCAACATACCTTAATTTACTATATACTGGAATTTGCAGGTGTCCCCATAAATAATGTCATTAGCTTTCATATACCTTTCCCATGACCTAATAGCATAGCATATGTGATTCCTTGAAGGTTATATCCAACATTTGAGTAAAATGGCCTTGAATATTTCTAATGTTTATCATTGGATGATTTTCAAAATCATTATACAAATCAAGTTTAATAGGAAGTCTGTAACACCCCGAATTTCTATTTAAACGAAAGGAAAAGAAAAGTAAATAGAAAGAATAGATAATGAGCACAAGTTAAGGGGGATAAAATGTACAAAGTACAAAACCTTATACAAATCAAGTTTAATAGGAAGTCTGTACAAAACCGCCCATCCCTTCTTCACTTGTTTCATTCGGCTAAAAGGAAGAAAGAAGAGAGAGAAAGCTCTCGGTTCTAGAGAGAGAAAGAGGAAGAAGCAGTTGCAAAGGTAAGTATACTCTTCTATGAGCTCGGTTTCAGTTGGGTTTCGAGTTCTTGACCGAAGTTCTGGGTGTTTAGTGTTTGTTTTCGGGAGTCAAGAGCTGAATTGAAGGTGGGTCTCGAACTGAAAGTGTGTTGCTCAAAGGCTGCTCAAGGTGAGTTTCTAGAACCTCTCTTTTACTGATTTTCAACTTGTTTGGGGCTATTATGCATACCAAGGAATGTTTTCAAGTAAAACCGTGAGTTTCAGCCTTATGTTCGAAATGATGTATGTATGTATGCATGTTTTAGAGTATGATTATGGGTTAGAATTACTATTAGCATGTTTAGGTGCCCCTGGTATGTTAGATCTGTGCTTGGGTAGTGATAGAATGATAATCGGGTGATGTTAGTAGCATAGAAATATTTTAGAAGGTTTTGATGCGCCTAAGCAGTGGCCCATGCACCCAGCATGTTGGCCATGCGTCTAAGCATGCGCCCAAAGAGTGGGTCATGCGCCTAAACAGTGGCCCATGCGCCCAGCATGTTGGCCAGACGCCTAAGTGTTGGCCATGCGCCCAAGTGTTAAAACAGCTAAGTGTTGGTATGCGCCTGAACAGGTGCCATGCGCCTGCATAGTGGCAAAGCGCCTGAACAGGGCAGAAGCGCCCAAATAGTGCCCATGCGCCCAGACTATTTTACACTTAGAATTTTTATGCTCATGCGCTTGAACGGTCCCATGCGCCCATTTTGGACTTAGGATTTTTTAAGTGGTTTTAAAGGGAAAATGGGGAGATAGGCCTTAATATGATGTGATGAATTATGCTTGATGCATGTATGGTGATATTGTATGTTTATGATTATGTGTATGTTCCTTATGTATGTATGTCTTCCCTTGGCCTTGCGTTGAACGTTAATGAATGTAATGAAAGTATTATTTAACGTAAAGTGGAAGATAATGAAAAGAGAAACGTAATGAATGAATGCATGCATTAATGAATGAAAACATGAGAGGCTTGCAAATGAAGTGTAGTGAAATGCACGGCTCTAAATGCCTTAAGCTCAACCGCGAGAGGTTCAGCTAATCCTAAAGTGTGGACGCAAGGGTTCCAGTCTTTATGGCTGACCTTTGGTGTAGTACCCATTTCGATAAAGGTGATGTACCCATTTCGATGGGGGTGATGTACCCATTTCGATGGGGGTGATGTACCTATTTCGATGGGGGTGATGTACCCATTTTGATGGGGGTGATGTACCCATTTCGATAGGGGTGATGTAACTATTTTGATGGGGGTGATGTACCCATTTTGATGGGGTGTAGTTACCCATAATGTTGGGGGTGGAATATATGATGGTTACCCGAGTTATGCGTAACTCCGGGGGTGTAGCATAAAGCTAAGCATATGTATGAGGTGAGCAACCTTGTTGCAACAGACTCGGATAGTGTGCAATCGTTGAGATTGCCTATGAGGTGAGCGACTCTATGTCGCAACAGACTCGATAGAGGTCTTTGTTGCATACTCTGGCACAGTATCAGTCTTCGTACATGAGTCGGGAGTATTGCATGAGACGAGATAATGAGGTGAGCGACCTGGTGTTCCAACAGACTCGGATAGAGTTCAATCCCTGTGATTGACTCATATGAGATCTTTGTCGCGTATCCCGGTGCTGTGTTAGTCTTCGGACATAAGTCGGGGGTTTGCGTACAGGCCCCGGCACAACATCAGCTTTCGAGCATGAGTCGGGGATATTGCATGAGACAAGATTCGAGTAATGAAGAGTAATGAATGAAGAAATGTACGAAAGAATGAATGTACGAAATGAACGTTAATGAATTTTTATAATAATGTACGATACAGACCCTTGTCATTCGGCCTCAGTAATCGTGGCTGAGTGTCACGAAGAGGGTAAAGTCTGACTGGATCTTGAGAGAGAAGTGAAAGATAATGGAATAAGTTGAATGAACAAAAGTTAACGAACGTAATGATGAAGATAATAACGATATTATATATGTGTACATATGATGTATGATCACGAATGAATGTAAAGTGTAGTATGATTTTGAAAGAAAGTAAAAGAACGGTTTTAACAAAAGAAAAGTATGTTTTATTATAAAATAGAACTCACTCAGCATCGCTGACTTTTGTATGCATGATAGTTGACAGGTATTATGTTGATGCTGAGGAGTTGCAGGCATGGATGCATAAGCTACTGGGAGCATTTCGAGGCTGGCATTCGTATTTTGACATGTCTTTGTATTTTGAGATGAACACAAATGTCGTAAATAAATGAAATGAAATGTTTTTAGTTATTAATGAAAATTTTACATTCCGCTGCAAAATAAATGTACGTTTTATAATGTTTTATGTGCAATGAATAACCAGCTGTAAGCGTCCCGGGAACGAGGCCTTACAAGTTGGTATCAGAGCCAAAGTTTAAGTGAAATGGGTAAATTTTCAAAATAAACTTTAACTTAAACTGAGAATGGGGCTAAAAGGAAAGGGATGTCAGTCTTAGTAGCTATGTGCCTGCATATAAAGGTTTTATGTAAACGTTTAAAGTAAGTTAACGTTAACCGGTATTATGTGCGCATGTGATGTGGCTAGTGTGCTTTTGTGTAGATTCAGATACAGATGTAGTCAGGATAGGAAATGCTTGGGGTATGAATAGTAAAGTAAGTGGCTAATCACAACTGGCCACTGTAATTAGAGACTTACTATACTTGACATAAACTGAGTTATTACCTTGAATGACCGTGTTGGTATTTGAATCATATAGTGTGTTAGCGGATGGCTGGGCAGAAATCTTCCAAGACTCCTAGAGGCAGAGGCTGTCCTCGTGTGACTAGGAGTAGTGCTAAGGCTCTTGAGACGACCCATGAGAACCCTGAGGTTCATGGCCGGAGCGAAGGGAATGAGAATGCTAGTTTGAATGCCTCATCTAGGGAGGCGATTGCTGATGAGGTACACCAGGTCATGCAAACAGTCTTACCGTCTGTAGTGACCGAAGTGGTTAAAGCCGTTAGAGAAGGCGAAAGAAAGGAGAGGAATAGGTCCTCGGGAAGGAGAGCACAACCGGAGGCCGAGATGGTTATCCCTACTGACGAGGAAGAGGAGGAAGAAGAGCATGTGCCTGAGGCAGCACGAGGCTGTAATTATGGGGCATTCCAAAGGTGCAAGCCCCCTACCTTTGATGGTAATGGCACTACTGCTGCTGCTCACCGATGGGTGAGAGAAATGGAGGCTGTCCTTGAGATCAGCGAGTGCCGAGAGGACCAGAAAGTGAAGTTTGCCACTCACTTTTTTGTGGGCTCAACCTTGTGTTAGTGGGACAATATTGTCCAGATTGAGGGAAGCAGGGCTATCGGAAGGATGAGATGGTCAGAGTTGAAAAGGCTAGTGATTAAGGAGTTCTGTCCTCACCGTAAGATGGATAAAGTTGAGAAGGAGTTCCTGCAGCTAGAGGCGGGAACGATGACACATCAGCAATATACCACTAATTTCAACGAGATGGCAAGGCTGGTACCAGATCAGGTGATGCCCATGTCACGAAAGATCAAGAGGTATACTCATGGCTTTCCAGTGGACATCCGTAGGCACATGATTGCTGCCCGACCGTGCACGTTTAGGTCAGCGGTTGATTTGGCGGGGAGATTGTATGATGAAAGATCTGGGATGGTGACCGAAGGTAGCAAGAAAGGAGAGGGTGATCAAGATTGGAACGGGGAGCGATTAGGACGTGACAGAGCCACTCCAGGTAACAAAGGTGCACGAGTGGATGATTAGCGTGTGCTCATAACTGATGAGGGGTCGAAAAGGTGTGACAAGTGTGGACACAGGCACCCTGGGGAATGTAGATTGGGGAGCAATGTCTGTTTCCGTTGTGGAAGGACTGGACATGTGGCGAAGCACTACGGTATGGGGAGGTGTTATTCTTGTGGTGAGGAAGATCACATGAGCAGGGATTGCAAGAAACCGAGGGCGGAAGGTTCGGGAGTGAAGAAGATCGGAGGAAGCTAGGACGGACCCCGATGTTGTGTCAGGTACGTTTCTGGTAAACCAAACTTTAGCCTCGGTGTTATTGGATTCTGGTGCTAGTAAAAAGTTTATCTCTACTGCTTTCGTGTTATGTTGCCTGTTAGTAGCAAGAATATAGATGAGCCCTTCGACGTAAGAATTGCTATTAGTAAGTCTACCAGGTTACCTAATGCCCTAGAGGATTGCGCGATAGAATTGAGAGAGAGCGCTTGTTCTTGCTAGACTGTTCAAGACAGGCGTAAGTGGATAGATGTGCACCTCCGGGTGAGTTGATCAGTAATCTACGACTCAAACCCCAAGTGTTGCAAGAGGATGGATTGATCAACCGTGCACGACCATAGTTCAGTACCGACCTACGACGATGAACTATGATGAAGGCTTCGACCAGGAAAGCGGATTGTTTGATTTGGAAATCGAGTAAAGCTAATAATAAAGTATAAGAGGGTCATTCCCAGTTGTTGCTCAAGTAGAAGAAGTGACATATCGACCGGAGCTACCCAATGAGTTA
>BJCM01270046.1:0-11367 GCA_018326385.1 Flaveria bidentis
TACTAAATTAATAATATGTGCAACACAACGAGTATGAAAAAAATCACCGTTTGCAATCGGAAGATATTTTAATTTTAATTTTTCAACCGCAGTTGTGTTGTTGGAAGCGTTATCAAATGCCATTAAAAATATTTTATTTTGTAAATTAAAAGTAGTTATTACATTATCCAAAAAGTAAAATAAAAACTCTCTGGTGTGTGGATACGGAAATAGATCAAATACAATCGTACGTTTCATCATTTGCCATGAACTAGGATCTACCCATTGAGAGATGACGCAAAGGTACGATTCGGGCAAACCGTGTGGCGCTGACCAAACGCCACTAGTTAAGTTTACACCGGTATTTATATTTTCAAATAATACAATTAAATCATTTGTTGCTTGTTTCCATAAGTTTAAACAATAACGTCTATGTGTATTATGACTTACGTGAATGTAACGAGGTTGAAGCGTCTCTCGAATTAAGTTGGTTAACCGATGGTTGTCGAAATGACTAAAAGGCAAAGCTTCTTGAATCACGAACTTCGCCATTCGATCTCGAACCTCATTAACGTTGTAATTAAAGATTCCACCGTCTCCACTTAATTGTGTTTGTTGTGAATCCAGATTATTTTTCAACGACTTACAAAACTTCTAGCTAATGTGTTTGCTTAAAGTCGTGTTAGAATCTTTAGCAAGCAAAGCTCCACAAAACTTGCAACGAGCCTTTACAGACTCGTCACTCAACTCAACTATATCCCAATTGCACCAAACATCCATGTTACGATTGTGTGCAAGAACACAAACGACGGTTGGAGAGTTTGATGAACCTTGACCAACGGACGATTGAGAGTGAGCCATATTGAGAATTGAGAGTAAAAGTGTAAGATGAGAGAGTGAAAATGTAAGACGAGAGTAAACGAGAGTATTTTTTGCGTTTTTTGCGTATGTTTTTTTGTGTTTGAGGCTTGGGTACTCAACCATATCAACTCACATCTATTTATACTAATTTAAGGGGCAAAAAAATCAAAAAAACGGTCAAAAATTAATCCCAACGACTATATAGCCATTAAAAACGGCTAGTTAAAAAAACGGTACAAATTGGGTTGTACCCCGGTTCGACCGGGTCGGGTTCTAGTAGGGTCAGGTTCTAAAAAATCCAAAAAAACCCAAACCGGTTTCTAGCCGCCGGGTTCGAACCGGGTACACCCTGTACCGGGTTGTACCCGACTCAGGTCCGGGTCGGGTTCACCGGGTCGGGTCCGTACCCGGTTTTTTCGTGCATCTCTAATATGAACCACTATTTATAATTGGACCAAAACCTAATGGATGAACCCACTTGAATTGGGCCTAACACATTGGGCTTTGGTGCAATTACGTGGGTAACTCTAGCACTCCACACATCAAATCATTCCACACATCAAATCATGAACATATTTGTTTTTTTTTCATTCGTTTAGAATATTAGCGAACAAACCCAAAAACAGACATTTTCTTCATTTATATTCATTTATTTACATTCATTCGTTACTTTCATTTATGTTTTGTTTACGTACGTTTATCTTTGATCATACAGGTTCATATAGAATATCAAGGAACGAACACCTTCATTTTCTTTGTTAATAAACAAAATAATATGTTCGTTTAAGAGTTTAGGCCCATTTGTTTATTCGTTTAAATTAACGTAGGAACATGAATATATTCGTGTTTGTTCGGTTACAAAAATAAACCAAACCTATATATCATATTTTTCCAAACATTTTGGTAGTTGTTTTGACCCACGCAAATGATAAATTGTAACACCACTAAATGTACATGTGCAGATTATTATCTTCTACATAAGTGGAGCCATAGACACACATTTATCAAAGGAACACAAGAAAGAGATGAAACGTTTTATCTACAATCATCAAGTAATAATCGATCATACTCTTTATAAACTTGCCTTTTCGATGATGTTGGCGCTCATAGATAATCGGTGTCGGTGAAACTAATGTTAGGGCGAAGATGGAGGGTGGGGATTTCACATCGAAGGACATAGCACAATGTTCGTGACCGTGTTGAGCTACATATCCCTACGACTACTAGGTGAAGAAAACGATGGCGCAAATGTGGCACTCACTCGAGCCCAAAAGTGGATACTCGACCATGGTGGTGCCACTTACATACCCTCTTGGGGCAAACTTTATCTCTCGGTAACTACCTATCTCATCGCCCCACACCCGTTTGTTATATAACTAGTTTTAACCATTTAAATGCTTGTTACAACTATCTCATGTTTGTAGGTACTTGGTGTGTATGAATGGGAAGGATGCAACCCAATTCCACCAGAATTTTGGATCTTTCCAGAATCCCTACCTTTTCATCCAGGTACTTAGAGACCATTTATTCAGCATAAACTGTATTTTATCTGATCTCACTGGTTAGTTGATTTCACACTTTTCTTACCCTTGATATAGCGAAAATGTGGTGCTATTGTCGAACGGCCTATATGCCCATGTCATACTTATACGGAAGAAAATTCCACGGCCCAATAACTGATCTTGTACTTCAACTACGTAAAGAGATTTACCTTACGCCATACGACGAGATAAACTGGAGCCAACAACGCCATAGATGTTGCAAGGTTGTTAAGTGGTTGGTTTTTATAAGCGTGAATACGATGAAAAGGTTTGTGTGTTCTCACAAAGGTGTTGTGATGTTTCTGGATTCAGGAAGATTTGTATTACCCTCATTCAATGATCCAAGATTTGTTATGGGATGGTCTTCATTACTTAAGTGAACCACTTTTCAAGTACTGGCCTTTTACGAAACTAAGAGAAAGAGCGCTTAAAAGAACGATTGAGTTGACTCGTTATAACGCCGAGGAAAGCAGGTACATTACCATGGCGAGCATCGAAAAGGTATGCTACTACTAAATGTAACACTCTATATAAGCGTAAATCACTACTACAGAAACAAGCGTTGCGTAATACAGAATCGACCCAATCTTTTACAACTATCGGGGATCACTATGTTTGACCATAACTTTACTCAAGCTAATGATCTAACATAGTATCAGAGCCTATAAAATCTACAAATGCGCTAAAAAGGGTTGTTATTTCGATCTATCAACTAGCTTTGTCCAACACCTTTCTTACCGTTTACCTTTCCGAAAGCAGGGATTCCAAATGATGTGTTGGTGGGCGGAGAACCCCAACGGCGAAGAGTTCAAGCGTCACCTCGCTAGAGTGCCCGATTACTTGTGGCTTGCAGAAGACGGAATGAAGTCTCAAACATTCGGTAGTCAGTTATGGATTAGCGCATTCGCAACTCAAGCGATCATCGCAAGTAACATGCCCGATGAGTACGGGGATTCTCTTAAGAAAGCAAATTACTATCTCAAAGAATCACAGTTGCAGCAAAACCCGACGGGTGATTTTAGTAAAATGTGTCGACAATTTAATAAAGGGGCATGGACGTTTAGCGATCGAGATCATGGTTGGCCCGTCTCAGATTGCACCGGTGAGGCGCTAAAAGTAATCACTTGACCATGTTTAATGTTTCTTTTTGTCACATCTTGGAGAAAATATTGTTCTTATGGTAAACATGTTGTAGTGCTTACTGTTGTTGTCACAAATGCCCGACGAAATCTCTGGTGAAAAAGCCGATAAGCAGCGGTTGTACGATGCAGTAAACTTCCTTCTTTATGTGCAAAGTCCGACGACCGGAGGTTTCGCTGTTTGGGAGCCACCAATCCCACAACCATATTTACAGGTACAAATGTTAAATAACACTACAGAACTAGGTATTTTCGACTGAAAAATCAAAACGGTCGCAAAATTAGCGAAAAAATATCAACAAATAACTAACATTTTTATATCTTTATATCCAGATGTTGAATCCATCAGAAATGTTCGCTGACATTGTCGTTGAACGAGAGTACATCATCTAACATATGAATAATTATATGTATATTTAGCAAACTTTTGTATATTTCTAAATTTTCTTTTATGGGTGATCGAATCAGGCATGTCGAGTGCACAACTTCGGTGATGCAAGCTCTCATAGCATTCAAACGGTTGCACCCCGGGCATAGAGAGAAAGAAATAGACATCTCGGTCGCGAAAGCAGTGTGTTATCTAGAGAACACCCAATGGAAAGACGGTTCATGGTAATGTTATGAAAAAAATACTATACAGAACTAACTGTAACTAGAGAACTACAACAAACAATAAAGCACTTGTACGTAGTGCTTTATAGATATAACAAAAGAACGTATCACAATTAAAGCTACTATAAAGCATAGATGCAGTTCTTGTCGTTCTCTGCTCAAAATTGGTTATGTGTTGAACGACTCTCTCTGTATGCGTGTGTATATAAAGATGGATAGTTGTATCTAAAAACTTTTTGAATTTTATAGGTATGGCTATTGGGGGATATGTTTCATATATGGTACATTCTTTTCGCTAGGAGGCTTAGAATCCGCTGGAAAAACATATGACAATAGTGAAGCCGTTCGTAAAGGGGTCAAGTTTTTACTTTCAATCCAAAACGAAGAAGGTGGTTGGGGAGAGAGCTATAAATCTTGCCCTAGTGAAGTATACACGCCATTAGCCGGAAATCGGACTAATATCGTGCAAACATCGTGGGCTATGCTCGGTCTCATGTCAGCCGGACAGGTTACCTTACTACGGTTTTTTCTAGTTGTAGAAGTTTGTATTAATGCTCAGTTTTGTAGTAGTGCAATGTGTATTGCGCTTCTCGACTTGTAAACAACTGACATTCGGTTTTGGCTAAACGACTAGGCTGAAAGAGACCCGACACCGTTGCACAAAGCCGCTAAGATCTTGATTAACGCACAGATGGATAACGGGGATTTTCCACAAGAGGTAACTTCAAACGAGTATCTAAACACTTGGCTAATCATTTCTATTAACAACTTAAATGATTTCACAGAACATGACCGGAGCCTCGATGAGAAACTGCATGCTACATTACCCGTTATACAGGAACATCTTCCCGTTATTGGCACTTGTTGAATATCGTAAACGATTTTGGGCTAAGTAACGATATATACACACTTGAAATCAAATATTCGGGTTGAATATGTCATGTTGGTTTAGTTATATATCGGGTCGAATATATGTCAAGAAAATAAGTTGTGTGATTGACTAGTTAAGTTGTCTTAAGCTCTCTTATGGTTTTATGTTGAATTGTTGTCACATCATATTCATATTATTGTAATATAATATAATTAACTTACATGATTAAGATTTGGATGAAAAGAAAAATATTTCGAAAGTAACAAATTTAGAACATGTAAAAACACGGACTTGATAAAGCTCGTGTACTTGTATGTTACCGAAATCACGAACAACACATGGTCGGATTTCATTTTTAAGTTGTTGAATAAAATCTTATTCTTTGTAGACAAAGGATACGTTGCAATAATCTGGAAAGGAAAAATACGATATGAACATCTGAGAACTCCTAGAGAAAAAACTCAATGTTAAGTAGAAAAGTAAATTGTGTTACATGTAGTGTCATAAAGATACAGTGGTTAGATAAAAGACAATTTTACTTCTTAAAAATTAATAAAAATACAATCATGTACTACTCAAACGTATTATAATATAGATATAAATTCACTCCAACCTAGTTCCAACACGCTCCAACACATAGATTTGAGTTTGATTCTTAACCCTGGTTGGTGAAACCGGCTTCAACCTTATAAGACCCAAACCAAATAGGTTTCAACCTCATTTAAACCCCGTCATTTCCCTCACTCAAACCAGTTTCAAACTGAATCAATTTAAAAAACCGTTTTGACTTGTTGACCCAACCGATTTCACCCTGGTTTGTATTATACACCACTACATCTTGCTAGTAAACTGGTGTACTCTCAACCAAATTGTTATGGGTCGAAGTCCTATAAATTGGTGTGATGATTTTAAGAGTAGAGCAAGGGTAAAGTAGAAAGTTTGTTTTAACTTACAAGTAAAAATGTGTATATTCTTGTTATTTTTATAAATTAGAAGTTGATACCATGCATTACCGCGGTTTTTGGTTTTTTATATATAGTTGGGACTAAAGTCTAATGTGATAAGGTCATTATAATTCAACCCTTCTGCTGTTTCTAAATTAACTTTCACAATCATTTTATTTACAATTTAACCACTTGTAAATGCAGGTTCGAAACGTTGGTGCTTCATATGTGATGAAATGTGATAATGACACTTTCGTACCATTACTGCAAACCAACTTATCATATTTGCAGAACTAACATCTGAAACTATATATAGGATTTAGGAAAACTGAATACCCTTTATCAATTTATTGAAAGAATCGTTTATATCTACAAATTCTCCAAAAACAATGGTCGGTTTGCTATTAAAATCAAGTACAATGGTATTAGTTACAGTTTTGCTCCATTTGAACAAGTTTTTGCATATTAATGCTGCACGAGGGCCGCCTAGAAGCTGTAACTTTAGATGAAAAACGTCAGCCCATTGATGTGTGCTGTATTGCGTGTTTGATTCATATGTGCCATGATTTTGTTGTGAAAACTTGTGTAGATTGAATTGTGGGTTATTGTTGTCATGGTCACCAAAATGAACCATTTTGGCCATGATCAATGTGCCTGATTATTTTCGGGCCAATGGGTTTAAGTGCGTGCCCCTGAAAGTGATACGGTTATTTGTATAGAACTGACGACGTCTCTTTGTGTTTCTAACACTAATCGATTGTTGATCGGGGATGTTTGGAGACATCTGGTATAATTGAATCCACTATTTTTTTTAAATATGTAATGTATGTTAACTGTTATCAATTGACCATATATCTTTTTTGAATATCGATCCCGTGAAAACTTTACAACCTCGAAAGCAAAATATTTTAATTAAAGAAAAGCTTTAATCCACTAAAAATTAAGTTAAGAGCCTATTTTTGTCAATAATAATAAGTCCAAAATCTAATCAAAATTTAAGTTTAAATGTAATAGAATGGTTTTCAATAGATTAATACACGCAGCAGGCTAGCTACGTATCACTTTCTAATGAAATTGTACTTTTATTAAAAAAAATTAAAATGTTATATGGTATTTTTTTATGTGACTCAACCCAAATCGAAAATTCTAACATAATGTAGATATGACACCGGATGAAAAAAAAATTATGTGTTCGCCCTTGATTATATGCATATACAATGCAAAATGGTATAAATAACTATATGAAAATATTGGTTTGATGATTTTTTATGTATATAATTTGCACATATCAATGTGTATATATATGGTTAATAGTAGGGGTGTTCAAAATCTGATATCCGGAATTTCGGATATCCAAAAATTTCAGATTGTGGAAATCACTATTCGTATCCGTATCCGAAATTTCGGATACCCGTACATATAGTGATTCGGATATCCGAAAATTATTTTTAGTTTTTTTACAATAATTAGACACATATTATTATAAAATATAATATAAAAAATCAACTCATATCATAAAAGTCACAAATATATATAAAATCTCAATATAAACTAAAAAAATATCTAAAATTAAAAAAATACATATATTTTTTAGTTTTCGGATATCCGAAACTTTTGAAAATTACTATCCGAATTCGAATTCGAATACGAATCCGAATTTTTGGATATCCGAAAATTTGGATATTAATTTCGGATTTTGATTATCAGATTCGGGTATTTTTGAACACCCTTAATTAATAGGAGGAGATTGAAAACTGTTAAAAAAATCACTTACCCTTGTATGTAAATAAAAATATATTTTTTTGACCATCCAACTCTCACTCTTTCTATTCTAACCTATTATATTTATAAAATCTCACATTTATACTCTACAAGGTTTAAACTTACAATAATTTGATTGAGAAAAACATAGATTTAAAAGTTTCTAAGAATGAAGGCACAAAACGGGCCAGGTCAAAGGTTCAAAACGGTCTAATAAAACATTATATAACATAGATTAGTACACTTGAACCACTATTTACTTAAATCAAGTGATGTGCTACATGAGATTAGGTAGTACAAACAAATGAATCGCATAATCAAAATTGATTTAACTTGATAGTCCAAATCACAGGAACATGGTGGGGATTGGTAGTAGGATGAAAATAGAACTTATGATAGGGCCTAATTGTAAGATACAAAATAGAATTTATGTTATTTTACCACCAAAATATCCATTTTAAAACAAGAAACATAATTTTTTAAAAAAAACTTCATAGAATAATAATCAAATTTTAAAAGTGTTCTAATTAATCACTTATATTTTTATTTGTTTCAACCAAATCACTAATATTTTTATTTGTTTCAATCAGGTCACTAAAATTTAGCATTGTTTTAATTAGCTCACTTATATTTTTTTAACATTTTTGAATAATTCAAAAATTTTTAAATATGATTCGATTCTTTATAAATATTGTTAATATTTTATATATTTCAATTGTTTTGAAAATATTTTTATAATTTATGAGTGATCTAGTTAAAACAATTCCAAAACTTTAGTGACCTGATTGAACTAAAAAAAAAACATAAGTGACTTGATTTAGACAAAAAAACTTTATGAGTAATCAGATTAGGACAAATAAATTTATAAATGATCTGATTAGAATAATTTTAAACTTTGATTAATATTTTATAAAGTTATCTTTTAAAAAAATATCGAATCTTTGATGACAACCTAAACCATTAAATTTTGTTTTTGATCACAACCTAAACCATTAAATTTTGTATGTAGGAGCAAATAATAAATAAGAAATTAATATTGAAAATTTGAAACGGCTTTTCACTATACAAAAATATTGGTCCCCTGGTCTTAAAACCGAAGCTCCAAAACATGGCACATTGGCACGTGACCGTGTTCGTCCGCAAGCACATCGGTGTTTCTTAATTATGTTGGGAGCCTAAGTTTCAAAAATATAAATATCTTATGTCGTAATAAATAGGTTTTATTGTGTTTTTTAAATATATATATGAAATACAAAGTACTAGTTTTAGTAAACCCATGTAATACACACGTTGAAATTATATAAACTATATAATTGAAAGAGGTATACATATTTCGTATAATTAAGTTACGTATTAGTATAACAATAAAAAATAAAAATGTACATTTATAAGTTATAAATATTCAAATATCTTTTGAATAATATAACCTAGTTGTTTTAAAATCACACTAAACTAAAATATATGACTATATCAATAAATACTTTTTGTCTTTTTATATTTTTTACATTGAGTCTTATTTGGTTATAAAAATATATATAGTTCAAAATAATATGATTGTACAATTAAGTTGATAATATAAAATTTTAAATTCAAAACAAAATGAACTATTACTATTAATTTAGTTTCTTAAAATAAAAACTTGACTAAAATTAATTTAGGCGGGAAAATTTTTTCGATGAATAACATGAGAACACCATGTGACATAGTAGTTACTCTTTTATTATATACTACTTTTAGTAAACTCGTGTATTACACGAGTTGAATAAATAAAATATTAATATAATAAAATTTATTAATTGTAAATAATATTATAAGATATGTTATGATTGAAATTATGTATGAGCAATGACTATAACTAATTAAACAATGATATCAACTTTTTAAAATTTTGATTTAATTTTTTTTCAATAAAATAATAAACATTTTGTTATAAAACAAAATGTATAAAAATGAGAGAGAGACGGGGAAATCTTGATGAGGATGAGTGTGGTGATGACACGTGACAACTCAAGTTACTCTTTTATTAGAGTAGTAAGATAAGATTCATAATTTCATTAACAATTAAACAATCTTTATTATATTTTTGACACTATGATTGATTGATAATGAGTGTGATCATAAGAATACTTGTTTTTACCAACATCCTCTTCGTTTCTCAACCATAAATCGTTTGTCAAAAATATAATAAAGTTTTAGGGTTTGGTTATGTATTAATGTGTATGTGTGTATAAATAACCAAATGCACCAAACCGATATTCAAATCAACCCTTTTCAGTTTTCATTTATGGTTCGGTTATGGATTATATACGTATAAAAGAATTGCAGATGCTCACTAAAGTATCGATAAATTAAAAATGGTATAAATACATTGTAGCACAAGATGGAACAACACTCGCATTGAAAGTGTTACATATGGCCACGTACGTCATGTGTCAAGTAATAGATGAAGGGCCACGAACACTGCATTGCGCGAGGATGTTGTACTTTTTGCAGATTTATTCATGCACACGGACGCAGTATGTGTTATATACGTAAAACTATTTTATATATTATTTTTACTCTTCTATATTCTTTTACATTCAAACGGGACCGTCTTATTTATAAATTTTTTTCCAGTAGATAAACTTTTTATTATGTGCTTTTGTCTTAAACGAAATTGTGTGTAGTTAAATACAAGTGATCGAAAAACAAACATGGTATCGTTTTTTTCTAACAAGTTGCAATTTTGATACTCTCTCATAAAATAAGAGTTATGACGCACATCGATCGATCCATAAAATAAACCATATCTTTTTTTATGATTAATCTATCATAATTTTGCAACTCCTAATTAAATTACACTATACTTTAGGTTGAATCAAAGATCTTCCATCTAATAAAAAAAGTATCTTCCAAATAATTAATTTAACCTTTTTTTTAGTTATTATTGATATTTTGTGTTACCGTTTTACATTAAAAATTTTAATTTATTGAATGTTATACCTAAAAGTTGGGTTGGCATAGATATTAAAGTGTTTTACCTTCTTTAATTTCAAGCTACCTGGATTTAAACAACTAAAACCTTCACCCCTTCATTCATTTCATTTCAAGTTGAACCGCGACCCAAGAGAGGAAGACCCAGAGTTGAGAAGGTGGTTCATGAAGAACCAGAGATCCCTCATCCGGGGGGTGGCGACGAGAGCGCCAATCTGAGAGCCTCAGTAAAGTAGGCTGTCGTGGAAGAAGTTCATCAGGTCATGCAGACAATCTTACCGTCTGTGGTGACCGAAGTGATTAAGGCAGTACGGGAAGGGGAAAGAAAGGAGAAGAACAGGTCCTTGGAAGGACTAGAGAAACCGGAGCCTGAAACGGTTCTCTCGAATGATGAAGAAGAGGAGGAAGAAGAAGAGTCTGTGCAGGAGGCGGCACGAGGCTGTAACTACGCGGCGTTTATGAGATGCAAGCCCCCAACTTTTGATGGAATCGACACTGCTGCTGCTGCTCACCGGTGGGTGAGGGAAATGGAGGCCGTTCTTGATATCAACGAGTGCCGGAAAGACCAAAAGATGAAGTTCGCTACCCACTCTTTTGTGGGCTCGGCTCTATGCTGATGGGACAATATAGTCCAAGCCGAGGGTAGCAGGGCCATTGGGAGAATGAGATGGCCTGAACTGAAGAAG
>BJCM01270047.1:0-27658 GCA_018326385.1 Flaveria bidentis
ATGGCGGTGAAGAAGATCTAACATAGAAGACGACGGAGATTGTGAGCTCGATGAGGTGCGGTGGGCTTTTGCATAGAGCAGGCGAAATGAAATCGGGCCAGTCATCAAATTCTTTAGGTCTCGGTCAGAACCCTTCGACTGGGTCAAACACCTCGCCGTGAACATCAAACACCCTGACCGGTTGACCGAGTCAGCCACTCAACGGTCAGGGGTGGGTCAGGCAACATCAAACACAACCGAAGTTGGGTTGACCACTTACCGTTAGCTGAATTCTCATACAATTACAGTTATCATCTCAGCATTGGTATGCCCCCTTATGAGATGTTATATGGTACGGTATGTAGGACACCCGTTTGTTGGGGTGATATCTGTCAGAAGGAGTTGGGAAGAATCGAGGTGATCGAGGCTACGACTAAGAAGTTAGAGAATATTAAAGCCTTTATGAAGGCAGCTAAGATAGACAGAAGTTGTATGCTGACAAAGGACGCATGCCACTTGAGTTCAAGGGGGTGATAGAGTAATGTTGTAGTTCTCACCTTGGAAGGGTATCATTTGGTTCTGAAAGCGGGGCAAGTTAAGGCCGAGGTACATAGGGCGATTCCTAATCATTGCTCGGGTAGGAGAGGTGGCCTAAAGGCTAGAGTTTCCCGATAAGTTAAGTTAAATTTACACGACATTTCATGTATCTCATCTAAGAAAGTGCTTAACAAATGAACATATGGTCATACCACTAGAGGTTATCGATGTGGATGAATGGCTCGATTATGTGGAGCAACCGATGGCGATCATTGATCAAAAGGAAAAGAGGTTACGGAATAAAGTGGCTCCTTTGGTGCGAGTACAGTGGAAGCACCAAAAAGGATCTGAGTCTATATGGGAGACTAAAACAGAGATGAGACAACACCACCCATGTCTGTTTGTGGAATAATAGGTTTTGGGGATGAAACAAATATAAAGTGGTGGACTTGTAACACCCGAAAATTTTAAAAAATGTAAAAAGAAGAATAAAAGAAGAAAAATCAATAAAACCCAATTTCAGAGGTTAAAAGTGTGTAAAGTACAAAACTTATTATAATTTTATACAAAAGATAAGCATAGCTGCCCACACCATTCTGCTCAATTATTGTAAACCGGTTTTAGAGAGAGAAAGCTACAGTTCTAGAGAGAAAGACAAGAAGAATCTAAATTCAAGGTAAGAATTCAATGTTTTAAAGTGTTCTTGATTGATTATAGCATCGGTTGTGTTCTTATCTTTGTGTTTTGTGCCCGATTGTGTGGGTTTTGGTGGGTTTTAGGTGTTTGAGCTCATAGCATACGAGTTTGAAGGAAGTCATACTCGAAGATTGCAAGAGGTGATCTAGAACTCCATTTTTACTTGTTTTAACTGATTTGGGGCGAGAAATGCATGTGTGAATGTTTTTAATAAGTAGGTAATTATACCTATATGTTCATGTGTATGTGTATGTGGGTGGGGTATGATTTGGGTGTTTATGATGTTACGATTATGTATTATGCATGTTTTGTTACTTAGAATGTTAGTACTAAGCTTAGAACATGATGAAATTATGACTTTGGGGACTGAATGATGTTGTTTAAATTAGGTTGGTTGCCCATGCACTTGAATTTGGCTCATGCGCCCAACGGTTGAATTTCCTAAGTGTTTCCCCAGACGCCCAAAATCCATGCGCCCAAATAGTTCCTATACACCTAGGATTAGGCTGAAATTGGTTAAGTGTTCCATGCGCCTGATTGTCCATGTGCCTAGGTACTAATGGGCCTGCATAGTGTTGGGTCATGCGCCCAAATAGTGCCCATGCGCCTAAGTGTTCCCATGCGCCTAAAAGGTCAAGCGCCTGCATAGGGCCCATGCGCCTAAAGACATAGAATATTTCTAAAATTTTGGGAAAAATGAAATTTTAGGATATGACTTGGGATGTTTTGGGTGATGATGTAAGGTGATTATATGATCATATTTGATGTTGTACGTGATGTTTATGATGGTGTATGCATGGTTATGTATGTTTTTTATGATCCTTATTATCTATATTTCTGTGGCTTTGCATGGTATGTTAATATCCATGAACATAAAGTATTATGTAATGAAAGTAGAAATTAATGATGAATGTAAAGTGGAACGTAAAGAAAGAATGAATGCATGCATAAATGAATGATGGAATGGAAAGCCTTGCAAGCAAATGAAAGGAGGTACACGACTCTAAAATGTCGTTAGCTTAATTGTGTGTGGTTTAGCTAACCCGTAAGGATACACACAGGGGTCTAGTCTTTGTGACTTACCAAACGTATGGGATCCTTATCGCTTGCTCCGATACTGGTTCCAGGCTACGTGCACAATGTTAGGGGTCTATTTATAGACTCCGGCCCAGTACCCGCTTCGTGCCTACATTTGGGGTATAGCTTATGACATTGGTCTGGAATGATAAGTGAAAGATAATGATGAACGAATGAAATATACGGTAAGAAAGTTAATGAATAAGAACGAATGTTAATGATGTCGTACATTGAATGAAAGGTAAAGAACGATGATGAATCATAATAATGGCTTATCTATTTGTACGTATGATTTATGATCACGTAGGAAAGTAAAGAACGGTTTTAAACGGAAGTAAACGTATTTTATTTATAAAACTAGAACTAACTCAACAATGCTGACTTTTATGTGTTTCAAGTTGGCAGGTTAATGTTGCTAAGGATAGCACAGGGCAGCTATTTCGCATTTATGGAATGGCATCCATTTGTATAACTATAACGTTTTTTTGTGATGTAATACAAACGATAATATTTTGTAAAAGTTAACTATGTTGTAATGTTCTGTAAAAGTGTTCATTAATATATGAAATGGATTTTAAGTTATTCCGATACAATGTTTTTAGTAAATTTAAATTTAAATGTATATTTTATGTTTTATGTGTAATGATTGACGAGTTGTAAGTGTCCTGGGAATGGGGCCTTACAACTCACGAGTCGAGCATGCTTTGGAAACAATCATATGTTTACATTTGGGTTTCATTATATATTTCAAATAATGGTTTGGGCGTGTATTTTTGCGCATATTTAATTCTAGCACTTTGGGTTTGATTTATTTACTAAATACTTCTACAATGTTTTAAAGTTTTAAACTCTAGTTTATTTTTATATGCTACATATACAGTCATTCTGAGTAACTAATGACTTGGATCCTGGTTTGTTCCCACGCCTCGCGGTAAAACTCCGCTCGTGTATTTTAAGGGTGTGATAATAACCATAATGCACATGATCTTCATTGCCATAATTTCCATATCCTTCATTCTCGATTATAACGATCACCTGATTCTGATTGTTTCCAACTTGTCTTGGTGCGGTTCCATCTTGGACACATATCACAATTATGACTCACGCTGTCATCTTCTAGTTTTTAGCATATTTGTTGATACCGTTACAATTTCCATTTTTCTCAGTCCAATAGGTCAAGCCTATTGCTCCTTTTTTCTATCATACTATTTTGACTAGCACGTCAAGAATGCATCCACGATATACTAAGAACAATGCTTATACTAGTTATGTGACATCTGATTCCTCCATCAATTCATAATGCTAGAACATTCAAATTGTTAATGCTTCAAGTTTTAACATCAATCCATTGAGAAAGATAATGTAAGTGAAGGGAGTATCATCACTTTGCTACAACTCTCCGAAGACCATGTACATTCCAAACAAATACACAATTTCATAATTTCCGAAACAACACCGTCTTATAGGGAATAAGACTAATGTCATAATATAAATCCCACCAAGGTTCCAAATAGATTAGAACTTACATATGTAAAGGTTCTAGATGTTTCCTCTTTAATAACAAAGTCTTATAATAACTGAGAATCCAGTGTCCTAAGGTATAGAAGGGAAGATTTGTACTAACTAGAAGTGCATGTACATGTACACCCGTAATGGTATTTTTCTTTGCATGGTCGCACCCAGATCCTCTTACCTAAGTTAACACATCTTGTCAAGCATAGAGTATTATCCATGATTGGAAAATCAAGGATATGGTCACTAACCAATGGTTAGTTGATTGAAAATATACAAAAGGATCGCTTGAGGAAGCACTCACTTGGGTAAGGAACAGTCATAGGAATCCATTTAGTATATCTAGGAATCTAATATGGTAGTTATTTGTCTTGAGTATGTCATGTCTATTATCTACTAGTGTTATGTTATCCAGTGTGATCGTCTCCCAAGATTTAACCCAACAAGTTGTAATCAAGGGTGTCTTTATTAAATGTGACATCAATGGACATACAAAATAGAAGTTGGCTTAACAACCTAAGTCCTTAAAAGAATTATTATAACAACACTTATCAATCCAAAACCAAAAATAAGTCAATTACCTAATGAGAGGATGCCCTTATCAAATGTTTTCTCAAGGTACACATAGATAATACAATGACCATAATTTCTCAAATAAGTATATCAATAATAACATGTATATATGGTACTAAGCATAGCCAATAATGCACTTAGAAATTCACATGTATATCATTGCAAACATAATCCTATTATGCATACTACATTTGGGTACTTAGGTTATGGTCTAGGATCAGTGTTCCACCTAATTTTCTATTATCAATGGCTCTGATATTATAGCGGAAACACGGGGATGTAGTGGACAGGATCATCACAACATAATGATAACTAAAAGAGGTACATTAAATGATAAACCAACATCTCATGTCATCACCCATCACAAATAGAGACTTGTCTCGCAGTTAGTCAATTTCATGACAAACATAGATAAGCAAGAATATCCAAAGTGAACCCCACAACCCGGGTTCAAGTAAAGGTGAACACGACCACAAAAGATAACATAAAAAGAAACACAAATGTTTGAAATGCTAGAGTAGGTCTATTATGATTTCCTTAGGGTCATCTATAAGAATACAACTCCAGCTATCATTGATATTTGTTGTACTTACTATTCAAATTGTTTTATATACTCTAGATGGAAGCTAGCCGAGAACCCGAATGCTCAAACGATCAACACATGGTTGGTGAGTTCACATGTTTAAATTATAATTAAAAATTGATGTTGTGTAGAAGTTTGTAGGACATAAATGTATACAACTATAAGCAATCAATATCACTTCTAATCATTATCCTCACAATTAAACCTATGATTTACACACAGATCTTGTCAGAACATATTCACCCTAGAGTCCATTCATGACCATTATTAGTCCTAACTAGTATACCAACAAAAAAGGGTGGGGGTGTCAACCTAATTGCAGGATTGGTTTTGTACTCAACATAAGTATTTTCTCTCAAATTCACTAAGTTACACTCAGGTTTGTTATAAAGCAGAATCCTTCTAAAAGTTGATGATAATATACTAAGTAAATCAAAGCAAACACAAGAAAATAGTCCTTCAAGATACTTGTATATATTATTTCTCAACTCAAAGTATTACAAGACTCTTACAAGCATGATACATGAGTTACAATGAGAAGCTATATATACTACCACCTACAGCCAGATATACTTTGATACTAGCTGGAAACCTTATACTAAAGCAAATACTACAAAGCTAAAGTTAAGGTATCTTAGATAAATTATTATCTAAGATATGGTAGTCATGACATGTCCATGACTTACATTTTGTCACCAACTAAAGTTGGCCACTGTACAAACTGAGATAGGTGAACAATAGAATAAAGTATGGTCAACTACATGGGTTTTACAAAAAACGCCATGTAGTATATCAGAGCTCTGCAGCGGAGTGTCATAGAGACCATACTTTTGTCCACTACTTCATAGTAGCTACTTCCAAAGGTTAACTGGCTTTGGAAGAACTTGTTCTTCCGAAGCCACTTATACTTCGGAAGTGGCTACTTCTTTCGAGGCTTTCTTGGGACTTCATACTTCGGAAGTTGTAGTGTTCAATTCTTCTAAGTGTTGAAGCTTCGGAAGTGTAAAGACTTTGTCTTTGAAAGTTGGAGTTTTCCTTCGGAAGTTAATCTTGCACTTGACTTTTGAAGAACTCCATTTGTCTTCAGAAGTTCCACTCTTAGGTTCGGAAGTCCTTTATTAGTTGATCCAAAATAGTCTAAGTGTTTGGTTTTGGTTGCACCAATCTTTCTAGATCCAACAAACTCCCCTTAGGTTGATGCTACCAAAACCTCACTTCTTCCTGCTTCTCAAAACCTTCAGTACTAAGGACAAAAGACGTTTATCTGTTTCTTTGTTCTTCCCTAAAGTTTTACTAAGAAGTTTGTACAAGTCATTAGTGGACAGGAGATCCAGTTTGTTACTATGAATGACATGCACCCTTTGTTGCATCCCCTGAAAAATAGTTAGTTGATGGGAGTTATAGTCATACTCCTATTTAACTATGGATTCAAGGTTGGAACCTTCAACCATTTGAAGAAAGGCTTTTCCTTTGGTTGTTGATCCTATCTTTTCATCCTCCTCTTTCAATTTCATCTCCTCTTCAATCTTGGACCTTGCAGTCAGCTCGGCTAGATGAAGGCTGCTGAGATGATTCCTGATATGAGCAACTATCTCGGAGTTTGAAGGGATGGAGAATGGCTTCTCTGCTAACTCAGCAATGTTAAATTTGCTCAAGTGTAGTAGAGAGGAGGCATTGAGTATGTTTGTCTCTCCATTCTCTCTCTCAACAACAAAGTTGTGAGAAGAGTCTTTGAACCTCCCCTAGATAATCTCCATTCTCTCTCTCAACAACAAAGTTGTGAGAAGAGTCTTTGAACCTCCCCTAGATAATCTTCTTCCTTGATACAAGTGACTGACTAGGAACCTTGTCACCTTTCTTTGTATCTAGCAGAGTCACCAGCTTTCTTTTTAGCCTCTTCTCTTCATCGTTTAGAGAATTAGAGTTGAGGCCAAGGAGTTTTGTAGCTTGGTCCATTGTTCCTCTAGGCAGATCAAGGAATTGATCTCTTGTTAAGGAACATGAGTAGCCATCAACAAAAGTCGATTTGACAGACTCCTCCTCACAAAAGATGTCACTTAAAGTTGTACACTTAGTGAGCTTCATCTTTATCTCATTAAACTCTAAAGAGAGATGTTTAAATGAATGAGAGGATGACTTGGATGGTTGTTTAGTGGGAGAGGTTTGGGTTCTGGGTAAGGTTTTAGGTTTGAGGATGGGTAGTTATGGTTGTTGTTTGGATTGAGTGGGTGAGGAAGTGGGTAAGGTTGATGATGTAGGTTCAGGGTGTAAGGCTTAGAGTTTGGTTCAATTTTAATAAGGAAAGAGAAAGGGATAGGTTCAGGTTGAGGTTGTGGTTATGGAGTAGATATGAAAGTCATCCCCTGTACTCTTCGGTACATCCCTTTCCTTTTTCTTGATGTATGTCAACCTTGATTTCACTGACAATACGTTGCAGGGTTTTCATAGACATGGGACCCACCTGCCTACCAGAGAAGTCGTTAGCCCGGAGATAGTCCTTCATCCAGGCCTTATCGCCTATCTTCCTGGTAATAACAAGTACTGCTTCTTCTTCTTTTTTTTCTTCTCCTTTATTTTTTCTCTTACAGCTTTCTTTCTTTCTTTCTCCAATTGATCTTGCTCTTTGTTGAAGAGCCATGAGATCTTATCATTATCATGGGGAGTCAATTCTTCTAAAGAGAAACCCCTAGAGGTTAAAAGAGTTATCCTTTCCCTCTTAAGCTGTAGATCAGCTTCCCTTTTCTTCCTTTCTCTTTCCTCCTCTAAGGCCAGCCTTGCTGCTTCTTCCTTTTGTTCAATCAACAACAGGGTTGCCTTTTCCAGTTTAGTTAACTCCTCTAGTGGTAGCAGGAGAACATATTCACTAACAGCTCCAAGCTTGATAAGTCTATCAATGATCCCCACCCTCTTTGGGTTCTTGACACCTTCCTAGTTAGCTGCAGCTACTTTGTTACTTGTAGCTAGAAACTTCCCAGTTGGGAGTCTACCTTTCTTCTTAAGTTTTTCTAACCTAGCTTCCTCTTGAAGCTCTTCTTCAGTCATCTTCCTCTTTTCTTGACATCTTTGAAGTGCTAGACCTTAGGGGTTCTTGGATGGAAGTTTCAGGCTAAGAGATGGTGGTTGGAGCTTGTTGTAGTGATATTATTTAAACGAGGGGTCGGTTGAGAAATTCCTCACTATTCATCTCAGATGCTAGCTCTAGAATTGCATCTGTGATGATTAGATCTTCGAACAAGGAGAATAGTCCTTCCGCAGCTTCCATCTCAGCTTTGGAAGATTGAAGTTGTTCTTCCGAGGCTTTGACTTTAACTTTGGAAGTCTAAGGGAGTGCACTACATGTCCTAATTGTTTTAGTTGTTGGGCCATCAATCCTTATTTCCCCTTTGAAATCAATCGCAGGTTCCATCTGAGCTTTAGGTTGACCAACTTCTTCCACATTGGTAGAAGGTGCATTTATCCTTTGAAGTTCTTCAACTCCAAAGTACATCATAGTTGCATCAAGACTAGGCTGATCTAAAGAAGATCCCGTCAGGAACTTGGAGAAGATCCTGTTGAGATCTCTAAGCATCCTTTAGTCCATTTGTAGGACAATTTGAGGAGGCTCAGGAAAAATTGTTGCTTTGGGAACCGAGTATCTTGAAGTTAAAGAAGATAAAGCTTTGTTCTATGGTTCCACATATGTTTGTCTCTGAACACTCTCTCCCTTTTTTGTAGCATCATCTTGAGCTACATGAGCTAGAGGAAGAGGTCAATGAAACTTGAATAGGTACATGCCTAACAGATCTCTCAATCTATTTCTTAGCTATTTGAGCCTTGAGATTTTCAATCGCAAGTTGTTGAGTGGTGGACCTATCCTCTAAAGTCTTAACCTTAGATTCAAGATTTGAGACTTTAGAAAGTAGGTCTTGAATGGTGAGTTTCAAACTTCCCTCATCTTCTTTTGAAGAATCATGGAGAGATGAGGTAATATACCTTGTATATTCATCCTCACTACCAGATGTAGTTTCTTGGCACCCTGGTTTCCGTTACCGAATGATGTCTCTTTCAGAGACATCAAAAGGCACGGTTTCCATATATTCAGACTCAGAAATGTTACTACTTCCCTGAGGATCCAATGAGACACCTTCATTGGTGGCAGCTGAATCTACATAAGTCCCCTCTACATCAGTGGGACTCATATCAGTTGGTTTTTACTTATGGGGGTTAGAGATAAGAGGTCCCTCTAGGTACTGTTGAACCATAAGAGGGTATTGGGGATCAACTTCATTAGTTCTTATTAGTAGGTCAGTGAATGATATGGAATTTAAACCTGATGACCCGAGACTTTGTCAATATCTATTGGCATTGAGCCTTTGGTGGGGTTGTCCCTTTTTGGCTGCTCAGGAAGTATAAGGACTCACCTTGAGGGATTTCAGCTTGGGTGTCGGGCTCAAAGGATTGAGACTAAGGAGACTGAATTTCCATATTGATGTCAAATGTGAGGGATGGTGAGACCTCAAACTGAGTGGGTGTGACATCCGGTAATTTTCCGTTACCAAACTCCGTTACTTCCGTTAAGTCTTGCATACACGTGTAGTGAGCACACACTAGTTGTCGTTGAACGTTGGTGACTTAATAATAATAATCTATGACAAAAAGTAATAATCTAATTAGTAATTCTCATTATTATTTGTGATTATGTGGTACATGATTTTATAGAATTTTAAATGTTTGTTTTATAAATTTTACGCGATAACGTGACAACATGTAATGTATATTTCGTGTGTTATGGGACTTATTGTAAATGTCTAGGATTATTATTATTGGTTAATAATACTTTTGTTTGGTAGTTAAAAACTATTTAAAAAGTATTAGAAAGACTAGTTTTTATTAAATTAAAATCAAGGGGTTTAAATTGTAATTACCTTTTAACTAAAAATTACCATAATTAATCAAAAATCAACCCTAATCCCACCCCAAACCCCATTATTGGCCATAACCCCACCCAAAACCCCTTCACCTTGTGAATTTCATCCAAGAACAAGCACATAAGTCGAATTCCAATTGGTTTCAAGTAGTACAAGTTGTTTGCCAGTGATCATTATCATCTAAGCACATCTAAAGGTTAGTTTTGATTAGTTTTCATGTTGGTTGTTCTTGATGAACCCTAATCCACGAAATTGATGATGATTATATGAAATTGATGATTGTTAGATGATTCTATGATGTTTGTTAGGTTGTATGAATGCTAGATTATGTTGATTGTGCAAGAAATCTAGGGTTTGATCATCTAGTTCATACATTGCCATAAAAGGAAACTTTTTGTTCTTGGAATTCATAATTTGATTATGCTAAGATGTTAGATGTAATGCTTAGATGTTAGTTTAATTGAGTTGTGCAAGAAAATCATGAAATTGTGATGTTGATCATGACTTACTAAAAGTAGAAACTTTTGTGTATGATCTTTGGGAATTTGGATGTTTTGGAGGTGATTAGCATGTTAGCATGAATGCTATGAACTTGATTAGGTATATAATTATTGAAATAATGATTTAATTGGATGCTAGATCACTTTTGGGTATTACTTTCCCAAAAGGGAAACTTTATTTTTGTAGTACTTTGGATGTGATGAATTGGGCATGCTTATGATTTTAGGATCATGTTAGAATGATTGTTGATGATGTTTAATGTGATGGAATGTGAATATTGAGTTATATGGATGATTGGTTGATCATGTAAGAAATTTAGGTTTGATGATCATACATGGTAATGAATTGTAGTTAGTGTTTAGAGAATCATGATTGGGTTTGGAATTGGTTGTCACTATGTATGCTAGTAATGTGATTATGATTACAATACACGCATGCAAATCCGAGGCCCCTTCTTAGTAGGATCGGCAGGTTTTAGGATGTGAGGTCGTGGGTGGCTTCACATGGCATGTAGTGCATGATTAGACTTCACGTACGAATTGTTTGATGTGATGTATTTATATTGATTGAGCATGATGATTATTTGAGATTTTCATGAGTGTATGATAATCTAGTGTGGTATAATGACCTAGGTAGAACTCGGGTTGACGATGTGATGCACGTGGATAACTTACATGATATTTGTGTATGATAAGTTGATTTGCATGATTAAACAATATTCCATCTAATATGTCACCAATGGGTCAAATGGGTCAACTAGGTTAACCTAGGATTGTTAAGTTTTTTGTGTACACGTACTTATGTACTTGTGTGATCTAAGTAACCTTTGAAGGCTTGTCTTTGCACCTATCACGAGTCTCTTTATTCATTAACATTATACACTAGTGAGTTCATGCCCTCTATCTTTTATAGACCTTCTTCTGGGGAGATAACATACTTGTACTCAAACATTGTTTTATTATTATGAGTTGTGTATGTTTTAACATAGTGCTTAATACCTTGAAAAGTCCCCACACTTTCAAATCGATAATAATGGTAACTTTTGGGTAGTACTACTTGGGAAATTTTGGGTAGTACTACTGGGTGTGACGAGCCCCACCTGTGTGACTCGAGGTCAAACAGGTGCAATATTGTCCTAATCACAAAAATCGTCACGACCTGGTAAGTCATGACGGGAGGCAACAAACGAAACACAGTCAGCTTCGATCGCAAAATCACTAAGATTAATACTTATGTATATAGACTAGCTATCTGTTTCAATACACTTCTTATGCTATACAATTGATAATATTTATGTTAAATGCAAACTCTTGAACTCACCAACCATTGTGTTGACATTTTTAGTATGCTATTCTCAGGTCGCTAACTCAGCTTGCCATTAGGAGCACAACACGGGTTCAGCATGCATCCTAAGACTTTATTTCATAGACATATTTGTTTGTCTTTTATTTATGGGTTTTAAACATTTGGATGACGCGTGTTTTGCCATATTATGCATTTTATTACTTTGGGTTTATCTTAGTTACAAAACACTTCCACATGGTTTAAAACGTTTGAACTTTGGTTGGTTTTGTTTTGAATGTGGCATATAGTGTCATTCTGAGTAACTAATGACTGTGATCCTGGCTTGTTCACACGCCTCGCGGTAAAACTCCACATGTGGATTTTGAGGGTGTGACAGTGGGGGCGCTTGTTCCCACTCTAGTCTTTTTGGATTGAACAGGAGGGGCTTGCTCAATAAGAGTAGATTGAACAAGGGTTCATTTGGGTCGTCTCTGGTAGGTATATTTGATGGGGTGAGAAGGTAGGGTTGGCAATGTGATGGTAGTTGTTGGTGTGGGTTCATCACCTGTGGGGTTAACAGGGATGTCACCAAGAACCATTGGCTCAATCATACCTGAAAGAAGATCAGTGTGTCTTCCAGCATAGTGGGTGGACACTCTGTTCAAGACTTTGAAGATGGTCGACCTCATTTGACAAACTGGTAGGACAGCTACAAAGACAAGCTGACTTTGGTCCAGCTCACAGCTGATGATGTGATGAAGGAACTTAGGATACATGAAGAATGTGTCCCTCTAGAGGTTCCCTATAAGGTTAGTCAGCAAAAACCTTGAGTAATTGAAGAGGAGGCTTTTCACCAGCCCATGAACTAGGCATCCTAGTTCATATGGGATTTGATCCCATCCTCAGACTTACTAGACAAACAGTGGAGAACAACATGGAGCGGGACCTTCTATTTGTATGAGAAATTAACCTTGTAAACAGTAGGTCTATTCACATTTCCACCATATCCCATTTGGGTATATGTGTCTTCTAGGTCTGACATGGGGAATTCAGTATCGTAATGCTCTAGATGCTCCCTGATGAGTTGTTGAGTAACGATTAACTCCTGGCCATAAATTCTTGACCTCAGTACCCTAACCATATTTAGGGTTTCAATCTGACCGTTGTTCCAGAATTCAGCCTTATGATTTGAGTATATGTTAGGGTTAACAGTAAGAGCGGTGTAATAGGTATATTGGTGAGAAAAGAGATGATATCTGAGAAGTCAACATCCTTGGATAAATCAAGGAATGCGACTTGGTTGCACTGAGGGTTAAGCGCCATTGTAAGAAAATGATTGCAGAGAGATGAGTTTCAATTTGGGTGAATTGGATATGAGGAAGCTTGTGGGAAGTAAATTTGGTAAAACAAATTAAAATGAAGATTCGGGTTTATTTAAATGGGTGAAATTGCAGTTTTAGGGGTTGGATAAGGTGAAAAGATGGTTTGGGGTAAGATGTGACAGGGAAAGTAAAATTTAAAACCATTTAAAAGATTCCGACATCATTAATAAAATCTTTGTTTTTACTGTGTGGGGCCCCAAGATTTCCGTTACACAGTAAGGTCTTCTTCCGAGCATAAAAGATTTCCAAAGGTAATCTTCTTCCGAAGCCAAATTTACTTCTGAAGGTAAATTTCTTACTTCCGAGAGTAAAATGTGTTTTCCGAATAGAAGTTTTATAAGCTTCGGAAGTAGATATGATATGCAATCAATCGTTTATTCTAAGACTAAAAACTCTTCCAAGAAGAAAATTTTCCTTGGAGGAATTTTTCTTCGGAAGATATATATGACATTTTCCGAGGGTTAATTCCTCTTTGGAAGAATTTTTAGAACAATTTTAAACAGGCCTTTTGTAATAGGGTTTAGATTGTTTCACAAAAGACTTTACACATTTTTAAAAAGGTTTTGAAATAAGATACACTAATCAATGTTTATCATCCCAATAGCTGTAATGAGATACTTAAATCTTTGTTCAGCAAGGCCTTGGTGAACAAATCAACATATTGTTCATTTGAGTCAACTTTGATTAGTTTAATCAGATTTTTCTCATGAATATCTTTAATGAAATGATACCTAATATCAATGTATTTTGTCTTGGAGTGCTTCACTGGATTTTCAGTTATGGGGATAGAATTGTTGTTGTCAATATGGATAGGAGTACTCATAAAGTTGAATCAGTAGTCTATCATCTTCTTTTGAATCCATAGCAGCTGAGCATAGCAACTAGCAGCAGTAATATATTCAGCTTCAGCCATAGATGTTGAAACGCAGGATTGCTTCTTGCATTGCCATGAGATAATCCTTCCACCAAGAAATTGACATCATCCTGATATGGATTTCTTGTTGATATTTTAGCCATCATAGTCACTGTTTGAATTGCCATAGAGATTGAAATTGTTGTTTCTTGGATACTAGAGACCTATTTGGTGCTCCTTTTAGGTATCTAAGGATTTTATTGGCAGCAACTAGGTGAGACACCTTTGGAGCAGGCCTGATATCTTGCACAGATGCAAGTTGCAAACATTATATTAGGTTTACTTGTTGTGGGATACATCAGAGAACCAATAATTGCCCTATACTAATGTTGATCAGTATCTTCCCCCTCAGAGTCAGGACAAAGATTATAGTTTTGGGGTATAGGTGTCTTGGTCGGCTTACAACATCTCCAATCTTTCTATAATGTCATTGACATACTTAGATTGATTTATGAAGAACCCTTCCTTCATGTGCTTCACCTGAATTCCAAGGAAAAAGTCCATTTTCCCATGGAACTTATATCAAACTTCTTCTTCATAATGCTCTCAAAGTCCTTACATATTTGATAATTTGAAGAACAAAATATGATGTCATCAACATAACCTTGGACGAGCAAAATTTCTTTCCCAGACTTCCTTATGAAGAAAGTCTTATCAATGGTATCTCTAGTATATCCATTCTTCAGGAAAAATTGAGACAAGGTCTCATACCACAACCTAGGTGCTTAGTGCAACCCATATAGAGCTTTATCTAGCTTGCACACATAGTTAGGGTGTTGTGGGTCTTCAAATCCTAGAGGCTGACACACATAGACTTCCCTATCTATATCCCTATATAGAGAGGCAAACTTGATATCAAGTTGGTAGACAGTAAAGTTCTTAGATGCAGTATAAGCAAGGAAGATCCTAACTGCCTCAAGTCTTGCAACATGTGCAAAGACATCAGTATAATTCATTCCTTCCTCTTGAGTATATCCTTGACCTACCAGTCTTGCCTTGTTTTTGATAATCAAGCCTCTATCGTCTCTCTTATTTCTGAATACCCATTGGCTACCTATAGGTACTTGACCAGATAGTAATGGACATAGGTTCCAAACCTTTTGTCTCTTGAATTGAATCAATTCCTCTTGCATTAATTCAACCTATGACAAAAAGCATGAGTACAAGCAAACATTCCCACTATGATGTTCCCAACTGGATGAGTGTTGTGAATCCTAAGTTTGGGAATCACCTCCAGTTGCGAAGATAGATCCAAGTTGGACATGTTTTGCTCAGGAGCAAGAACACTTGGACCAGCTGTTGTTTGAAGCTCATTCAATGATGACTGATTGAATGAAGAAGAAACACCATCAATGTTAGTTGGCTGAGAAGTTGCATTAACAGTTGCATGTTCCTTAAAAATGCTACTTCCATCAGCTTGGTGTTGTTCATTATCAGCTGATGAGTTGTGAAACTCACTTTGCTGATAACTGGTTGAAGCTCCCCTAGTTCTTGGAAAAGGTCTGGGCAACTCGAAGATCATCATCAGAGTCACTTTGAGTACATGATCTAGTTGTAACATTCTCACAAGATGGTTTGGAATAGTTTGGAAACAATTCTAAGTCAAAAATATGATCAGGGTCATTCCCCGTAACACAAGGAGTGTTCTCATTAACAACAATGTTCGATGATTCCTCAAATTGTTAACTTTTAATGTTGTAAACTCTATATCAATAGAGTTGGAAGAATATCCTACAAAGATAGCATCATCCAACTTTTCAGCAAATTTTTCCAAATTGTCCTTTGTGTTAAGTATGGTACACCAGCTGCCAAAGGACCTTAGAAAGCCAATGAACAGTGGCCTCTTGTTCCATAGCTTGTAAGGGGTTTTTCCATGTGGCTTAACTAAAAGAACCTTGTTCTGCACATAGCTTGCAGTGCTGACTGACTCTGTCCAAAAAGTTAGAGGCAACTTTGAATCAGCTAACATGGTCTGAGCAGCCTCAATAAGCGTCATGTTCCTCCTCTTAGCAACACCATTTTGTTGAGGAGTTCTAGAAGTAGTATATTTTTTGGTAATCCCTTTTGAATTACAGAATGAGTCAAGAAATTGATTCTTAAACTCAGTCCCTTGATCACTTTTGATTATCTTAACCTTGTAATCAATTTGATTTTCTATTTTAAGAATAAATGATTTTAAAGTTTCAGTAGTTTCATCTTTAGTTCTTAAAAAGAATACCCCTGTAAATCTTGTAAAATCAACAACAATCACAAGGCAATATGACTTCCTTCCAATGCTCATTAAACTTGTGGGAGCAAAAAGATCCATGTGCAATAAGTGTAATGGAGTAATGATAGAGTTAACAACCTTGGATTTATGAGATGTCTTGTGTTGCTTCCCTTTCAGGCATGCTACACAGTTACCTTTGCAGAAAAATTCCTTTTTAGGCAAACCACGTACCAAATTATCCAACTTATTCATTGTTTTAAAATTCAAATGACATATTTGTTTATACCATAAGGTTGACTCATCACTATCAGCTTTGGAAAGAAAGCATGATACTTCACCCTGTGGGAAGCATTGTTCATATCTAGCTTGTACATATCCCCTCTCTTGTGAGATCTAAGAAGCACCAATTCCTGAGGAATTGTCATCCCGGGTTTTAGTATAATGCACTCATGTTCTGTGAAGAGCATTTGATGTTTTTTATCACAAAACTAAGAAACACTTAACAGGTTGTGTTCAAGATGTTTGACAAAGTTTACTTTGTCAACTTTTAAATTAACATTGGATATACTCCCTCTGCCAGAAATATATCTTTCGGCCTCACCACCAAACTGGAAAGAACCTCCATCAAAATGTTGAAATTGTTGAATGAGAGATTTGTTCCCTATCATGTGCCTGGAGCATCCACTATCCATATATGGTTATTCTTGTCATGTGGATATCCCTACATATAAGATGAGATGACTAGTTATGATTGGAAAACCAAGCCTTGTTGGTCTTGGGTTCTTCCAATGACAGTGACATAATTGAAACAATGTTTATGCATGAGGGTTTACTGAATGTCTTTGAAGAAGAGGTTTGGGCTGCAACATATTCTTTGATCTTTTATTACATCCCTTGACTGATCATAGATGAGCTTGATGAAGCTTGTGCAGCTTGGCATTCTTCGAAGCTTCTTTCTTTTCGGAAGAGACCTTTACCACTTTTGTTGATACATGTGTACCTGGTTTAGGAGCTTAATGTAAAATGTCTATCATGTCTTACATATATGTAATTGAATGGGTATGAATGAAATACAAAGTGTGGTTGATGTTTATAATGTTTAATATTTCATTGTTTATTGTGTGATAACTTATAGTGAACTAAATATATAGGTTTGTGGTTGTTATACATAATTCTTAGTCAATAATGATTGAGAAACATGTTCAAACTTAATCGTGTGAAGTTCTCATGCAGATGGACCATACACATGAATACTTCATGCTAATTAACCAGTCACACGACTGAACCAGGAGACTAGATCAGTCGCACCATTGAGACATAAGATTGGCTCAATCGCACGACTGAATCTTAGAATCTTTAGTCGTGTTGATGGATCAATCGCATGATTCAGTCGCACGACTGAACCATGCTAATGGTTCAGTCGTACGATTGGAAGACCCTAACCTATAAATACCACCTAATTCGTGGAAAAACATAAGAATTCGAATACCTACGCACATAATCGTACCCTGGCCGTCTAGAGACTCAAGAAAACATGTTCCAAGTTCATAGATCACAGTTGATCGTGTTCTAATCATTCGTAACGTTTCATTAATCGTTAGATTGATCTGAATTGTGTTCTCCCTGATTAGTGTTAGGACCGTGTACAGGATAGAGTACTAACTAATTTACGTGTATACCAACTCAAATAGTGTGGAATCCTATTTTATTGGTGATCCAATCAGTGAGAACGCATGTAGAATCGATCTTAGAATGAATCTAAACGTTAAGAATGATTGCAATACGATTTAGTGCGATCTATGAACTTGGAACAGGGTCTCTAAGGTCTCTGGACGGCTCGGGTACAAGTAGGAGTCGAAATATTGAAAGTCTTACGTTTTTCCACGAATTAAGTGGTATTTATAGGTTAGGGTTAGTCAATCGTACGACTGGACCATTAGCATGGTTCAGTCGTGCGACTAAAGCATGCGACTGAGTCAATCACATGATTGAAGGTTCAGTCGTGCGACTGAGTCATCCGTATGTCTCAGTCGTGCGGCTTATCCAGTCTCTTGGTTCAGTCGTGCGACTGGTCCATTAGCATGAAGTATTCATGCGTATGGTCCATTCGCATGAAGACTTCATACGACTAAGTTTGAATATGTTTCTCAATCATTACTTTACTAAGATCTATTCAAACAAGCACAAACCTATATAGTTAGTTCAATATGCGTTAATAAATAATAAACATTGAAACATACACTGAAAACTTTAACATTAAGATCATCAATCACATATTCTATTTCATTCAACTCATACAATTCATTTACATTTAGGACATGACAGATATATTACATTAAGATTGTAAACTAGGTACATATGTATCAACAACTAGATCGCCAATCAAATAGGATTCCACACTATTTGAGTTGGTATACGCGTAGAGTCAGTTAGTACTCCGTATGAAAATGGTCCTAACAAGTGGTATCAGAGATTTGGCTCTTGATTTTGTGTGTGATTCAATCGTTTTGGTGTAAAAATCACATTTTTTCATTCAAAAACACCATCTTTTGAGTAAAACAGTGTTTTCGACGTCTCCAGATTCAAAAGTTCACGTTTTTCGGCTTACGGCAGATTAGGGTTTGTGAAAAATCGTATTTTTGTTTCAAAGTGCCAAAAACCCTCAAATTTTCAAAAACAGCAGCCTCCAGCCGTACGATTAACTCAATCGCGTAACTAAACTCACTCGCACCTCCCATACGCACGATTGAACTCAGTCGCCCGTCCATTCGTATGACTGAACAATCTCATTCGCATTGTTCAACCGCATCTGTCCAATCGCACGACTGTTCATCCGCATTTTTCCAATCGCACGATTGATTCATTCGGGCCTCTCCATTAGCACGAGTGAATAAGTTTCAGTTTGAAATTCAAAGTTAATAAAAATGGAAGATTAGTACTAAGCGTTTACTGCCGGTAGGGATTCACGGATCTAGAATCTATTGCTTCTGGAAAATGAAATTGGGAATCACAATAATCCCCCTAAGCTCACAACGTTAGATGATTACCCACAATGGAAGCAAAGGTTCGAGATATACCTAAATGGAGTTGGTCCCAATCTATGGGAATCAATCGAGATAGGTTATAGCATGCCAGTTGGTGCTGATGGAGTTAAACTTACCTTGGGTGGCATGACTAATAGCTAGAAGGTGAAGTACAATGCAGAGAAAAAGGTGTATGCTTTGTTGACTCAGTCAATTCCTAAGGATATATTCCATCAGTTTTCTGAGAACAAACAAGCCAAAAAGTTATGGGAGGCTCTTGAAAAACGGTATGGCGGGAATGTGACGTTGAAGGCATTGAAGGCAAAGGCTTTGAAGAAGGAGTTTGATAACTTCTCTTCCATAGGAAAAGAGAGCCTGGATGACATCATCGACCATTTCTACCACTTGATGAGTGAGTTGCACACTCATGGGATTACCACGTTCATGGACGACAATGTGTCGAGTTTTGCAGATGGATTGGCAAAGAAGTGGGTTTCGTTTGTGTCAAATCTAAGACAGTATGTTGGCAAAGTTGGATATTAACGATTTCATTCTGAAGCTGAGAGAGGAAGAGTTGAGGATGAAGTATAGGTCTCAAAAAGGATCATATGATCAGAACCCGTCACTTTATAACTCATCACCCACTCCAAAAAATTCAGGAGCACCACTTCAAACGGCATTCGTTTGCAGTTCAGCCGATACTTCTCAAGCCACTACTTTAGGATTTGACACGTCAGGGTCATCTTGCACCCAATATATAGCACCTGAAGCAAATACTACAAAATTGAAGACCGAGAATCACAGTAATGTTACTGTAGAGGTGGCAAAGGAGCATATGGATCTCCTAGTAGTTGTAATTCACTCCTATGATGGTCTAGTTGTGGGGAAGATTGGAAACTGCCATCTCGCCGATGAAGACTACGAGCAGGTAGATGAATCTGAACTCAAAAGAATGGATATCATGTGGGCGTTGGCTAACCAACTCAATCATACGATTGAAGTTCATCAGTGTGTCAATTCGCATAACGTCTCTGTTCCGTACTATACGTCAGTCAACCCGAAGGATTTGAGGATCCATATCATCAGGACAGAGTTTACAAACTAGATAAGGCTCTTTACGGGCTCCATCAAGCCCCAAGAGCATGGTATGAAAAGCTCTCAACTCATCTTATGAAACACGACTTTCGCAGAGGATTGATTGACAGTACACTGTTCATCAAAGAAAAGGATGGTGACTTACTGCTAGTTCAGATCTATGTTGATGACATAATCTTTGGTTCCAAAAACAAAGCATTGTGCAAAGAATTTGAAGCAGTAATAAAAGCTAAATTTCAAATGAGTGCCATGGGAGAGATGAAGTTTTTTCTCAGGTTTCAGGTGGATAAGACACCAAAGGGGATATTTCTACATCAGACCAAGTATGTAGGTGATATTCTTAGTGGGTTCGATATGGAGAATGCTTCGGCAGCTGGGACTCCATTGGCTACAAACCATGATGTGGCACCCGACAAAAATGGTGATCTGGTGGATGCCACCATGTACCGAGGAATGATCGGATCCCTCATGTACCTCACTGCCTCACAACCTGATATCATGTACGCGACGTGTCTCTGCTCCAGATATTAGGCGAAACTAAAAGTCAACCATCTCATAGGCGTCAAAAGGATATTTCGTTATCTGAAGGGTACTTCAACACTTATGTTGTGGTATCCTCATGACGATGACTTTGAGCTTACATCGTATAGCAATTCGGATTATGGTGGCTGCAAAATGAACTACAAGTCAACTTCAGCAGGATGCCAATTTTTTGGGAGAAGATTAGTCACGTGGCAGTGTAAGAAGCAGACATTGGTTGCTCTGTCAACTTGTGAAGCTGAATACGTTACTGCTGCAAGCTGCTGTTCACAAATCATTTGGATTCAACAGCAAATGCGGGACTACGGTTTGAAATTCTCTAACACTCCTATATTTGTTGATAATTCTGTTGCTATAGCCGTAACTAAAAATCCGGCCCAACATCCTAAGACCAAACACGTCGGAATTAAATATCACTTTACACGTGATTGTTTTGAAAAGAATTTAATCGATGTTGTTAAAATTAATACGGACTTTCAACGCCTTGACCTCTACACAAAAGCTTTTGATAAACCAAGATTTTTATATCTATTAGAGGTCAATGGGGTGAAAAAGAAAAGTGAAGTGATTCCAGAAGATGACAGTACATAGTCCGACGTGTAGAGTTACCTTTTTATTTTATTTTATTTTACTTTATTTTCTTTCTTCGCCTATTAAAATTCTAAACGCAAAAACATTTTCGGTTTTAGAATTTTAGGGGGAGAATAGGTTAGATTAAAAAATAAAAAAAACGAGGGAGGAGGACAACTTAGCTAAAAGAAAAGAAATCAAATCTGCAATACTGATTCAATGAATTTGGAAAATGATAGTACACAGGGAACAAATTAATTTGGGACTTCAAAAGGTTTAACTACTCATGATGCGAAATTCAAAGTTAAGTCTGAATAGTCAACGCAAAATAAAAGGAAAGATGATAGGTAAACTAGTACGCTACTATGGTAACATACAAAAAGTAGACCTAGAGGTTGTTAGCTTATTAGATGATGTGTTGGTAGATTCAACACAATAGATAAGTAGACATCATTGGTGATTTCAGGCACAAACTAAGTTGTTCAACAAGCTATGGGTTCCCATCTTATCCCTGGTTAACACAATCAACGAAGTTCAAATAAGGGGTGACGAGCAAAATAAATGCCACAAATGTGTGCGGATGACCATAAAATATGAGAAAAGCAGAAGAAAAAAATGCATAAAGCAATCAAGCTAATAACCTATGTTGTTGGTGCAATATGTGCAAAAAGAACTTAATTGCTCAAACAAGAAGATAGGTTGTGTGCCTCTCTGATGTGCGGTGGCATTGACCTGAGGATAAGCATAACTTAAATATTCTAGAATTCATTGTTGTTTGCGCCTCTCTAATGTGCGGTGACATTGAACTGAGGCTTAGCATCTCTTTGAAAGCTCTTAGAACAGTTTCTTCTTGTAATATACCCGTAGACCGCTCAAAAATCTCCTGAGGAACGTTAATTACCATATAAGCGTGGGATCCACAAATGCTTGTTGAAATAATTAAACCTTAAATCATCTCCAACGAGTGTCAAAAATCTATGTATGGATTTAAGAGGACAAGCATACTGACATTCATCATGAACTGCAGCTCTTGAAAGTCAAAATCATTGTGTGCATCGTGTAACTCTAGTATGATTTCCTAAAATTGTTGTTGTCTATTAGTGAAAACAAGGATCAAGCATCAAATTTTTTTTAATTAAAGTGTCCCAAGTGAGTCTAAGATACCTGTATGATTCCAAAATGAATCGTACGATAAATGATTAACTGGAATTGAAGTTGTGATGTTCATGAAGTAAAATCAATTAGAATTATTCTAATAGGTTGTATTTCATCTCTAATCAAAAATACAAAATTATGTCTTGCTATTGTTCTTAATTTCAAAGTTTTTCTGTTTAATTTTAGTATAGTGTAATGTAAGAGTCAGACTCAACAACTCGTCGTTATCTGTGAATCACTCATTAAAAAGAGTCACGTCTGAGGTGACCATAACATTCAAAATAAAATGAGTCACGTCTGTTGTGACAAATTTTGTTTAAGTAAAAGGATCACGTCTAAGGTGATCAACAGTGTTTTCAAATTAAAAGGGTCATGTCTGAGATGGTCATCGCTAAAACTTTTGTTCTTTATTGTTAAAAAGATAAGTGTTTTAAAGTGCATAATGTCAAATTAACAAGTCAGAGTTATTCACATGATTGGACCATGAGTATGGTCCAGTTGCATGAATGAAGCAATGAGATTGAACCATACGCACGATTGGATCATGAGTATGAGCCAATCGCACGAATGGTGGTGACCGACTGAGTCAGTCATTCGACTGAAACCCAGTCGGACGAATAAGCTGACCGAATGAGTCAGTCGCACGACTGAAACCTTGTCGCACGACTGACTGTGACCGACTGAGCCCCAGTCACACGAATCAAGAGTGCAAATAGGTTCAGTCACACGACCGAAGGATACCCTAGTATAAATAGAGGAGGAGTCAGTCGCAGACATTCATCACCCCCAAATCGCACGAAAGCAATACCACCCTGCCCAAATTTCATATTAGTGATTACGCACCCTATTTATGATACTAACAGATTCAGCATTGTTTCTACAGGTAATGCGGGACTAGACATCAAAATGCACAGATTTAGCAAGCCCTAAATGTTCAAATCGGTTCCAAACTAATACCAAAACACAACCTTTAAATAAACCACTAATCTGTACTTAAATTTCAAATTATTTAGTACTAAGTGTTATGTTGATGGATTACGAGTCGAATGAGACTAACCTGAACATTTAACATCAAGTATTGATCAAAAATCGATTCTACAGTATGGAACAGAGACATTATGCGAATGGACGCACTGATGAACTTCAATCGCATGATTGAATTGGGCGAATGACTCAATCACATGAATGAACCATGCGTATGAACTCAGTCGCATGACTTATTCAACCGCATAGAACAACATACGACTCAGTTTAGTAGCAGGTTCATTCGCACGACTGACCTCATTCGCAAGACTAAGACTCAGTCGGATTGTTCATTCGCACAATAGAACAGAATGATTCAAGCTCATGACAATTCAAGTGACATTCACTTACACAAACTCTAACATTTATTTATCTTGTGTAACAGAAACATGACGAGTCGATGGACCATGAGCACAAAGCATAACCTGTATACTCATTTGGACGTCACCTCACGGAATGCCGCTGATTTTACTGGGATCATCGCGTTCCTACAGAGATCGAGGATCTTCAAGGCGATATCTACTACGTGCACACCCTATAAGTCGATTCAGCAGGCGTTCTGGGAAAGCGCTATTGTCGACATGTCTGCTGAACCACATCAGATCAGGAGTACCATATTTGGAGAGGCTGTAGAGATCAATGACGAAGACCTAAGAAGGGTGCTAGAGTTGGGAGATGATAGTGACTGCCCTATCAGACTGCATCCATTGAGTGTCTAAGGTTGCTTTCTTCGGGCTAAGTACTTAGGGGACATAAACGCAGGTGTGCTCAACAAGAGCAACCTGTGCCCCCAATTCAAGTACTTAGACAATGTGCTACTGAAGTGTATTGCCTCGAGGAAGGGAGGAATTGATGAGCTGTCTGATCAGATCAAGAATACCTATGTGGCTCTGGTACTGAATCATCCTTTCAGCTTCTCAAGGATGATCTTCAACTTTTGGGTTGAGAACCTAGAAGCCAAGGGCAAGGAGGGATTTTGTATGTACCCTCGGTTCCACCAGATGATCATTGACCAAAAGTTGCCCTTGCTGCCTAAAGAGAGTGATGATGTAGTGACACTCGAGGTCATGGATGACACTACACTTGGGAGGATGAAGATTTACCTAGGCAAGCGGGTGAAGCCCCCGGTAATGAGGTTGTTTGGGCATCTGGCCCGGGATGACTACGTGGCGCCAACAAGGAGGAAGTGGCGCCACGACAATAGTGACTCGGATGTTGAGCAGATTGCTCTACCCTCCGATGACTCCGACGGTTATGACCACAATGCTGATCAGGGAGGTGAGGGTCAGGGTGGACCCGAGCCTGCTCCCATTCACCCTGATTTCAAGATGGAGGAGGAGGAGGAGTCTGATGAAGAGCCTCTGGTGTGAACGGTGGGTAGCCGGGTCATAGCCATGGAGAGAGGTCTTAGGGCACTTGGTGGACGACATGGGGAGTCCGGGAATGTTGTTGTTGCTGATACATATCCATCATATACCCCGGACCCGCCCATCAGCCAAGGGGGAGCCACTGTGTCTAAGGGCTCGAGAAGAAAGAGAATGGCTCAACCCTATGGCAAAAAGGGGAAGAGGCCAAGGTTCACATTGACCTCATCCACTCCTACTGCCACTGCCACCATTACAACCACCACCACCACCACTAGTGCCATATCTACCACAGTCACCACCACCACTACCACACCACTTATCACTACCACACTCCCATCCACCACCACTACAACCTACCCTTCATCACCCACTCATATACCACAACCCATATTCACCACATCCACCACTACCACCACCAGCCCCCAAGCTGGTCCCTCATCCCATACCACATTCACCACAGGACCCTCTCTACCCTCCAATAGGGTAGAGGAATAGCTGGCAGCACTAAACCGCATGGTGCTGAAGCTGTTAGCTGCTGATGAAGAGAAGGCTGCCCAACTACGTCAGCTTGTGGGGCTAAACGCTACCCAAGCATAGCATTTTGCTCAGCAAGCACATCAGATTTCCCAACTCCAAGAGAAAAATGATCAATCAGCAAAGAGAATAGACGAGTTGGAGGTCTCTAACAAGACTATCATTCTCAAACTAAAGGGATCGAAAGATGAGCCACTGAAGATAACACAGGGTGATGGTGATGATGAAGATGATGATGATGATGAGGATGATGATGATGATGATAGTGATGATGATGAGATGAGTGAAGAAGAGGGAATAAGGGGAAGGCAGGATGATGATAATGATGAAGAAGGAGATGCAGTTGCCTCTGCCTCAGCTCAAGGTCAAGAGAGAAGGACAAAGAAAAATCAAGACCAAGGAGCATCATCTTTTGCCCCATTTGCTGAGAAGCCAACCATACAAGACAAAAGTAATGCTTAGAAGTTTATGTATTTGTGAAAGCTTTGTACTTGAATCTTGTATTAATATTATGTAATTAATGTTTATATATCTTTATTAAAATATTTGAATGTATTGATGAATTACTAACAATTGATGTGTTACATGTTTAAATCAAGCGGATCAAACATCTCAGCAAGATGAATACGGTGTTGCTCCCCTTCTACAAATCAAGTCTCAACTCATGATGATTCTTGATTTGCAAGGGATTGTTAGATGATCTGTGAGCTATACTCCCAAAGAAGGAGAAATCATTCATGACCTGACTGACGAGCAACTTGCTGAGATGTTCAGGTTAAACCGGACGAGATTGTCAAGGATGCTCCAACTTTTAAGGTTACAAGTGATGATGAGCTCAACGACATAGATGAAATCGAGATAGAGGATGTCACTGCTGACCATTATCCAGAGTACACTGACTAAGAGGAAAATGTAGTCCCCAACTTGGGTGATACTCTCGGTAGTGATATATTTGACAAACTGGATCAAATGGAGAAAGAGACTAAGAAGAATGAGAGTCAAGCCCAATCCTCAGACGCCGATGTTGACATCAAAAAGGCTGAATGGGCGGCATGTTTTGTTAAGATCCAAGCCATGCGTACTGCACAAAAGCCCAATTTCTACACCAAGCTATACAAAGTCAAGAAACACTTAAAGGTCTTAGGCAAGATCATTACATGGGCATATTTTGAGGATCTGAATATGTATGAAGTGAAGAGAGAAAGGGCATTGAGTACTTTAGATTCCCACACGATCTATAGACTCTCCCTGGTTTTGAGCTCAACCTGCTGGCACGCCTAAAGTTATTGTATGTTGATCCGAGAAAGAAGTCAGGCTGGTTTCAGGTTTCACTGAGGAAAGAATACCACACTAGGTGGGTTAATTTCAGACCTCAACAACCGAAGAGGTACATCAAAAGGTCTGAAGTTGATCCCATTAATGGAAAGCCTAAGGTTGTGCTGAAGTGGAGTCCTCCACGTATAATGTCGAAAATCCCTCTAAGGGAAATGCCACAGGACTTCACTCCATACTTCAAGTGGTGGTATTATGATTGGAGAACACGTGAAGCAGTCATAGTGTTACAAAAGGAGAGCCAAATGGATATTATCCGGGTATTTGACCCTATGTGGCTTACTAACTTGTCTGTTGACGATGTATATACCTTATACAAGTGGCCACTATTATATGATTTATAGGATATTGTACAAGCCCTCCAGTTTCAAAATGTTATACGACTCTGTTTCACATTTGAGATAAATGCCGGAGTTACAAGAGAGGAAAAGTACAAGAAATTCGAAGAGCTGATGAACAATGTAAGACAATGATGTAAACTAGGCCCAAGGGGGAGTTTGTTCATACATGTGTACCTAGTTTAGGAGCTTAATGTAAAATGTCTATCATGTCTTACATATATGTAATTGAATGGGTATGAATGAAATACAAAGTGTTGTTGATATTTATAATGTTTAATATTTCATTGTTTATTGTTTGATAACTTATAGTGAACTAAATATATAGGTTTGTGGTTGTTATACATAATTCTTAGTCAATAATGATTGAGAAACATATTCAAACTTAATCATGTGAAGTTCTCATGTGAATGGACCATGCTAATGGACCATACGCATGAATACTTCATGCTAATGGACCAGTCACACGACTGAACCAGGAGACTGGATCAGTCACACGATTGAGACATAAGATTGGCTCAATCGCAC
>BJCM01270047.1:33906-51253 GCA_018326385.1 Flaveria bidentis
GCTGGAAAAGGATCCTCATTCTTTTTCGACTATGATGGATTCTTTAAGTCCTTCAACATCCCTCTCTCCCATCCTAAGGATGAGTTATCGACCAGAATGATGTATGATGTGTAAAATACACCATCACTGGACCCGACGACCTCAGTGTCACAAGGTGAGGATTCTAGTTCTTCAGGGGGAGCACTTGAGGTAAGTGACTCCTCCTCTGATGATGAAGTTGTGGAAAATTCATAGGTGGATTAGGGGGAAAAGGTTCCTACTACTGCAAGTACACAAGCATCCGATGTTTATGCCTCTGAAACTTCAAAACCTCACACTCCCACTACCTCAGATACTGAACCTGTTGTTCAAAATCTGGATAATGTGGTAGTTGTACCCATCACTCCTGGATTACGACTAAATGTTTATCAACCTTTGGACAATGTCATTGGTGATGTTCGATCAGAAGTACAAAAAAGAAATCATTTATACTTAGCTAATTAGGCCTCAGTAATGGAAAATGGATATCTTCATGATGGTGCATATCGATGTTTTGTGTCTCAATTTGAGCCAAAATATGTTAGTGAAGCCCTAAATGACGAGGGGTGGGTGAGTGCCATGCAAGAAGAACTTCTTTAATTCAAGAAGTTAGGAGTATGGACTCTAGTGGATAGACCTAAAGGTGCTAAGGTCATTGGCACCAAATGCATCTTGAAATGCAAGAAAGATGACCAAGTAGTCATAATAAGAAACAAGGCTTGACTTGTAGTTCAAGGATTTCGACAAGTCGAGGTTATTGATTACAATGAAGTCTTTGCACATGTGGAGAGAATGGAAGCCATCCGTATCTTCCTAGCCTATGCATCTTAAAGTTTATCAACTGGATGTAAAGAGTGCATTCCTTCATGGTGAAATCCGGGAGACAGTGTATGTCAGTCAACCTGAAGGATTTGAGGATCTATATCATCGGGACAGAGTTTACAAGCTTGATAAGGCTCTCAACAGGCTCCACCAAGCCCCAAGAGCATGATATGAAAAGCTCTCGACTCATCTTGTGAAACACGGCTTTCACAGAGGAGTGATTGACTGTACACTGTTCATCAAAGAAAAAGATGGTGACTTACTGCTAGTTTAGATCAATGTTGATGACATAATCTTCAGTTCGAAAAATGAAGCATTATGTAAAGAATTAGAAGCAATAATGAAAGCTGAATTTGAAATGAGTTCTATGGGAAAGATGAAGTTCTTTCTCAGGTTACAAGTGGATCAGACACCAAAGGGGATATTTCTACATCAGACCAAGTATGTATGTGATATTCTCAGTCGGTTTGATATGGAGAATGCTTCGGTAGTTGGGACTCCACTGGATACAAACCACGATGTGGCACCCGACGAAATTGGTGATCTGGTGGATGCCATCATGTACCGAGGAATGATCGGATCCCTCATGTACCTCACTACCTCACGACCTCATATCATGTACGCGACGTGTCTCTGCTCTAGATATCAGGCGAAACCAAAAGTGAACCATCTCATTAGAGTCAAAATGATATTTCGTTATCTGAAGGATACTCCAACACTTGGGTTGTGGTATCCTCATGACGATGCATTTAAGCTTACAGCATATAGCGATAAAGATTATGGTGGCTGCAAAATGAACTACAAGTCAACTTCGGCAGGATGTCAATTCTTTGGGGGAAGATTAGTCACATGGCAGTGTAAAAAGCAGACATCGGTTCCTCTTTAAACTTGTGAAGCTGAATACGTTGCTGTGACAAGCTGTTGTTCACAAATCATCTAGATTCAACAGCAAATGCGGGACTACAGTTTTAAATTCTCTAACACCCCTATATTTGTTGATAATTCTGTTGCTATAGCCGTAACTAAAAATCTTGTCCAACATCCAAAGACCAAACACATCGGTATTAAATATCACTTTATATGTGATTGTTTTGAAAAGAACTTAATCGATGTTGTTAAAATTAATATGGACTTTCAACGCGTTGACCTGTACACAAAAGCTTTTGATAAACCACGATTTTTATATCTGCTAGAGGTCAACAGCGTGAAAAAGAAATATGAAATGATTCCAGAAGATGACAGTACATAGACCGACGCATCGAGCCATTTTTTATCTTATTTTATTTTCTCTCATCTCATTTTATTTTATTTTATTTTATTTTATTTTATTTCTTCACCTATTAAAATTCTAAACGCAAAACCATTTTCGGTTATAGAATTTTAGGAGAAGAATAGGTTAGATTAGTATTAACTTAGTAGTTTTATTAAGGTATTTAAAAAAACAAGGGAGGAGGACAGCTAAGCTAAAATGAAAGAATTCAAATCTGTGATTCTGATTCAACGATTTTGGAAAATAATAGTACACAGGGAACAAATTAATTTGGGACTTTAAAAGGTTTAACCACTCATAATGTAAAATTCAAAGTTAAGTCTGAATAGTTAAAGCAAAATAAAAGGAAAGATGATAGTTAAACTAGTAAGCTACTATGGTAACATAGAGAAAGTAGACCTAGAGGTTGTTAGCGCATTAGATGATGTGTCGGTAGATTCAATACAAAAGATAATTAGACCTTATTGGTGATTTCAAGCTCAAACTAAGTTGTTCAACAAGCTATGGGTTCCCATCTTATCACTGGTTAACACAATCAACGAATTTCCAATAAGGGGTGACGAGCAAAATAAACGCCACAAATGTGTGCGGATGACCATAAAATGAGCAAAGCACATGAAAAATGCAAAAAGCAATCAAGCTACTAACCTATGTTGTTGGTGCGATCTGTGCAAAAAGAAAACAATCGCTCAAACAAGAAGATAGGTTGTGTGCCTCTCTACTGTGCGGTGGCACTGACCTGAGGATAAACATAACCTGAATATTCTAGAATTCATTGTTGTTTGCGCCTCTATGTTGTGCGATGGCACTGATCTGAGGATTAACATCTCTCTGAAATCTCTTAGAATAGTTTCTTCTTGTAATATACCTGTAAACCGCACAAAAATCTCATGAGGAAAGTTGATTACTATATAACCGTGGGATCCACAAATGCTTATTGAAAGAATTAAACCTTAAATCATCACCAATGTGTGTCAAAAATATGTGTATGGATTTAAGAGGACAAGTACATTAACAATCATCAAGAGCTGCAATTCTTGAAAGTTAAAATCATTGTGTGCATCTTGTAGCTCTAGTATGATTTCCTAAACTTGCTATTGACTATTAGCGAAAACCAGGATCAAGCAGCAAAATTTGTTTATGAAAGTGTCCCAAGTGATTCTATATACCTGTATGATTCCAAAATGAATCGTACCAGAAATGATTAACTGGAATTGAAGTTGTGATGTCCATGAAGTAAAATCAATTAGAATTACTCTAATAGGTCGTATTTTATCTCTAATCAAAAATACATAAATATGTCTTGTTATTGATCTAATTTCAAAGTTGATCTGTTTAGTTTTAGTAAATTATAATGTAAGAGTCGGACTCTACAAGTCATCGTAATCTGTGAATCACTCACTCAAAAGGGTCACGTCTGAGGTGACCAAAACATTTTAAATAAAAAATGAGTCACGTTTAAGGTGACAAATTCGGTTTAAGTACAAGGATCACGTCTGAGGTGATCAACAAGTTTTTTCAATTTAAAAAAGTCATGTCTGAGATGATCATCGCTTAAAATGTTTTATCTATTGTTAAAAGGATATGTCTTTTAAAAGTGTATAAGGTCAAATGAACAAGTCATAGTTATTTGCACGACTGCACCAGAAGTATGGTCTAGTCGCACGAATGAAGCAATGAGATTGAACAATTCGAACGATTGGATCATGAGTATGAGCCAATCGCACGAATGGTGGTGACCGACTGAGTCAGTCATCCAACTAAACCCCAGTCGGACGAATGAAGCTAGCCGAATGAGTTAGTCGCACGAGTGAAACCTTGTCGCACGACTGACTGTGACCAACTGAGCAAGTCACACGAATGAGCCCCAGTCCCACGAATCAAGAGTGGGAATAGGTTCAGTCGCACTACTGAAGGAAACCCTAGTATAAATAGAGGGGGAGTCGGTCGCAGACATTCATCACCCCCAAATTGTCCCTAAAGCGCACGAAAGCAATACCACCCTGCCCAAATTTCATATCAGTGATTAAGCACCCTATTTCTGACACTTATTAATTCCGCATTGTTTCTACAGGTAATGAGGGACTAGACTCAATCAAAATACACAGATTTGGCAAGCCTTAAATGTTCAAATTGGTTCCAAACTAATACCGAAACACAACCTTTAAATAAACCACTGAACTATACTTAAATGTGAAATTATTTAGTACTACGTGTTATGTTGATGGATTGCGAGTTGATTGAGACTAACCTGAACGTTTAACATCAAGTGTTGATCAAAAATCGATTCTACAGTACGGAACAAAGACGTTATGCGAATGGACACACTTATGAACTTCAATCGCATGATTGAATTGGGCAATTGACTGAATCGCAAGAATGAACCATGCGTATGAACTCAGTCGCACGACTGATTCAACCGCATAGAACAACATGCGACACAGATGAGTCGCAGGTTCATTCGCACGAATGAGCTCATTTGCACGACTAAGACTCAATCGGATTGTCCATTCGCACGACATAACCGAATGATTCAAGCTCATTAAAATTCAAGTTTCATTTACTTAAATAAACTCTAACATTTATTTAACGTGTGTAACAGAAACATGACGAGTTGATGGATTATGAGCAGAAAGCATAACCTATGTGCTCATTTGGACGTCACCTCATGGAATGCCACTGATTTTGATGGGACCATCGCCTTCCTAAGGAGATCGAGGATCTTCAAGGCGATATCTACTCCATGCACACCCTATAGGTCGATTCAGCAAGCGTTCTGGGAAAGCGCCATTGTCGACAGGTCTGATGAACCGCATTGGATCAGGAGTAGCATATTTGGAGAGGCTATAGAGATCAGTGAGGAAGACCAATGGAGGGTGTTAGAGTTGGGAGATCACAGTGACTGCCCTATCAGACCGCATCCATTGACTGTCTGAGGTTGCTTTCTTCGGGCTAAGTACTCGGGGGACATAAACATAGGTGTGCTCAACAAGAGCAACCTATGCCCCTATTCAAGTACTTAGCCCATGTGCTGCTTAAGTGTATTGCCTTGTGGAAGGGAGGTTTTGATGAGCTTTTTGATCAGATCCAGAATGCCTATGTGGCTCTGGTAATGAATCATCCTTTCACCTTCTCAAGGATTATCTTCAACTACTGGGTCGAGAACCTAGAGGCCAAGGGCAAGGAGGGATTCTGTATGTGCCCTCGGTTCGTCTAGATGATCATCGACCAAAAGCTACCCTTGCTTCCCAAAGAGAGTGCTGATGCAGTGGCACTCGAGGTCATGGACAGCACTACACTTCGGAGGATGAAGGTTTACCAAGGCAAGCAGGTGAAGCCCCCAGTCAGGAGGTTGTTTGGGCATTTGGCCCGGGATGACTACGTGGTGCTAGCTAGGAGGAAGTGGTGCCACAACGATAGTGACTCGGATGTTAAGCAGATTGCTCTACCATCCGATGACTTCGACGGTGATGACCACGATGTTGATCAGGGATGTGAGGTTCAGGGTGGACCCGAGCCTTCTCCCATTCACCTTGATTTCCAGATGGAGGAAGAATAAGAGTCTGATGAAGAACCTCTGGTGCGAATGGTGGGGAGCCAGGTCGTAACCACGAAGAGTGGTCTTAGGGCGATTGGTAGATGCCACAGGGAGCCCGGGGATGCTGCTGTTGTTGATACAGATCCATCATATACCCTGGACCCGCCCAACAGCGAAGGGGGAGCCACTGTGTCTAAGGGCTTGAGGAGAAAAAGAATGGCTCAACCCTATGGCAAAAAGAGGAAGAGGCCAAGGTTCACACTGACCATATCCACTCCCACTCCCACTGCTACGACTACAGCCACCACCACCACCACTACCACACCACCTATCCCTACCACACTCCCATCCACCACCACTAAAGCCTATCCTTCACCACCCACTCATATACCACCACCCATATTCACCACAGCCACAACTACTACCACCAACCACCAAGCTGGTCCTTCATTCCACACATTCACCATAGGACCTTCTTTGCCCTCTATTAGGGTAGAGGAACAGCTGGTAGCACTAAACCCTATGGTACTGAAGTTGTTAGATGCTGATGAAGAGAAGGCTGCCCAACTACGTCAGCTTATGGAGCTAAACACTACCCAAGCGCAACAGATCTCACAGCAAGCTCAGCAAATTGTCCAACTCTAGGAGCGAGAAAACCAATCATGGAAGAGAATAAAGGAGTTGGAGGCCTCTAACAAGACTATCATGCTCAAACTAAAGGGATAGAATGATGAGCCACTGAAGATAAGAGAGGGTGATGATGAAGATGATGAAGATGGTAATGATAGTGATGATGATGAGACGAGAGATGATGAAGGGATAAGGGGAAGGCATGATGATGATAATGATGAAGAAAAAGATGCATCTGCATCTGCCATAGCTCAGGGTCAAGGGAGAAGGACAAAGATAAATCAAGACCAAGGAGCATCATCTTCTGCCCCATCTGCTGAGAAGCCAGCCATACAAGACAAAAGTAATGCTTAGAAGTTTATGTATTTGTGAAAACTTTGTACTTGAAGCTTGTATTAATATTATGAAATTAATGTTTATGTATCTTTATCAAATGTTAGATTGTCTTGATTAATTACTAATTGTTGTTGTGTTTACATGTTTAAATCAAGCAGATCAAACATCTCAGCAAGATGAGTATGATGTTACTCCCCTTTAGCAAATCAAGTCTCAACTTACAATGATTTAGTCAGAAGGTCTGTAAGTTATACTTCTGAAGAAGGAGAAATCATTTATGACCTTACTGATGAGTAGTTTGCTGAGATGTTCAGGCTCAACCTTGATGAGATTGTCAAGGATGCGCCTACTTTTGAGGTAACAAGTGACGAGGAGCTCAATGACATAGATGAAATCGAGATAGAGGATGTCACTGCTGACCACTATCCAGAGTTCACTGACCGAAAGGGAAATGTAGTCCCCAACTTGGGTGATACTCTCGGCAGTGATACATTTAACAAGCTGGATCAGATGGAGCAAGAGACTGAGAAGAATAAGAGTCAAGCCCAAGCCTCAGACGCCGATGTTGACATCAAAAAGGTTGAATAGGCGTCCTGTTTTGCTGAGATCTGAGCCATGCACACTACACAAAAGCGCAATGTCTACACCAAGATGAACAAAGTCAAGAAACACCTAAAGGTGTCAGGCAAGATCGTTGCATGGGCATATTTTGAGGATCTGAATATGTATGCAGTGAAGAGAGAAAAGGGCATAGAGTACTTTAGATTCCTACATGATACAAAGACTCTCCCTGGTTTTGAGCTCAATCAGCTGGCACGCCTAAAGTTGTTGTATATTGATCCGAAGAAAATGCCAGGCTGGTTTGAGGCTGCACTGAGGAAAGAATACCACACCAGGTGGGTTAACTTCAGACCTCAACAACCAAAGAGGTACATCAAAAGGTCTGAAGTTGATCCCATTACTGGAAAGCCTAAGGTAGTGCTGAAGTGGAGTCGTCCACGTACAATGTTCGAGATCCCTCTAAGTGAAATGCCACTGGACTTCACTCCACACTTCAAGTTGTGGTATTACGATTAGAGGACACGTGAAGCAATCATAGTCCTACAAAAGGAGAGCCAAATGGATACTATCAAGGTGTTTGACCCTATGTGGCTGACCAACTTGTGTGCAAACGATGTTTATACCTTATACAAGTGGCCACTATTCTATGATTCACAGGATATTTTACGAGCCCTCCAGTTTTAAAATGTGTTACGACTCTATTTTGCATTTGAGATACACGTCGGAGTTACAAGAGAGGAAAAGTACAAGAAATTCGAAGAGCTAATGAAGAATGTTAGACAATGATGTAAACTAGATCCAATGATTTTTTCCTTATAGGGAGATTAGGAGATGAACAAGACTTGCTTAGAACAAAATCTTGAATGTTTTTATTACTTCAAAATTCAATCGAGTGGCAAAAAGATAATGTTTTTTGTGATGATGGTGAAAAACAAGAAAAATATGGATGGTGACGACTAGGGTTTCACTTTGAGAGAGAATTCAAGAAAAGGTTTTACAACAAATAAAAGCAAAACAAGGGGAAGCCACTTTTTAAATGAATTCAGGTTAGGGGGCCTTAGATGGGCCTCCCGGGCCCTTGCCGATTTCATCCAATTTTGTCTTGTCCTAATACGTGTGTCATTAAATTTTTTCATTTTCAATTCTATGCGTTAATACCATTCCAATGAACTATTATATGTTATATAAATTATTTAATTTATATTTTTGGAATTAATTTAAGTCTATTTAGTAGACTTTAGGCAAAACCCATATATGACTGACTTTTGTTTGTATTCTTAACATAATAAGTATATTTTTCTTTTTTAAACTCCTTATCTAATCTTAACCAAACAACTGTCATGCTATGTCCAAATTGGTGAACATACACTATCATCATGTGTTGATACATATGTACCTAGTTTAGGAGCTTAATGTAATATGTCTATTATGTCTTACATATAAGTAATTGAATGGGTATCAATGAAATACAAAGTGGGATTGATGTTTATAATGTTTAATATTTTATTGTTTATTATGTGATAACTTATAGTGAACTAAATATATAGGTTTGTGGTTGTTATACAGAATTCTTAGTCAATAATGATTGAGAAACATGTTCAAACTTAATTGTGTGAAGTTCTCATGCGAATGGACCATGATAATGGACCATACGCATAAATGATTCATGTTAATGGACCAGTCGCACGACTGAACCAGGAGACTAGATTAGTCGCACCATTGAGACATAAGATTGGCTTAGTCGCACGATTGAACCTTCAGTCGTGCAGATGGATCAATCGCATGATTCAGTCGCATGACTGAACCATGCTAATGGTTCAGTTCGTACGATTGGAAGACCCTAACCTATAAATACCACCTAATGTGTTGAAAAACGTAACAATTCGAAGACCTATGCAAATAATCGTACCCTAGCCGTCCAGAGACTCAAGAAAACTTGTTCCATGATCATAGATCACTGTTGATCGTTCTCTAATCATTCTTAACATTTCATTAATTGTTAGATTGATCTGAACTGTGTTCTCCCTGATTGGATATCCAATCAAATAAGATTTCGCACTATTTGAGTTGGTATACGTGCATAATTAGTTAGTACTTCGTACGTAAACGGTCCTAACATTATACCAAGGCCCACCAGAACATGTTAAGCCCATAATACAAAGTTCTTGAACTTAGCGTATCTATAGGAATCTAATGTACTAATGTTAGATCGTGTTATCATTAGATCAATGTTCAAGTCAAAACTCTTATGTAGACCAAGTCGAAGTCAAATAGTCAAAGAAAAAAAGTCAAAGAAAAAGTCAATGGTCAATGGTCAATACAGCTATTTTAGTGACGGATGTTACACATTCTTCATTCCATCCTTGTTCTCACCTATCAACTAATATGCATGCAATGTTTAATATCATTGTGTGAGTTCTAGCTCTTGAAACTGTAAGGAATTAGTTTTCATATTAGTCATTATGAGCACTTTTAATTATAAATCATCATTAATTAAAATAGTCATTAATTATATCATCTTTCATACTTTTATAGGGTTTCATACTTCATACTTTTCACTATTATTTACTTTATCTTTATATTTTCATTTTATCTTTGAGCTTAGCACAAATGCAAAGCTCCTCTAGTGGGTGAACATACACTAGGTATGACTCCTATAGCAAATATGCATATACAAGATATAACTCCTTTAGCAGGTGTGAGTGCAACAAATGCACACTTCTATCGGTGTTTGTAAAACATTCTATGTATTAGGCCCGTTAACTTTTCTTAAATGTATTTTATGCATACCATTAGGGTTTACATAAATCCAATGTTCATCTATCAACTTTTGGTTTTTTATGCTAAAATGATAACTTCATACATTAAAACCTTTATTCTTTAATAAAACATTCATGGTGTGCTTGATAGCCCTGAAATACATGAAAATACATAAGAGTGTAACAAGAAGAACACAATAAAAACCATAACTTAAGAGTATCAACCGAGATCAATATAAACACACATAAAGGTGTCGACTTTAACGATCAAAATGGTATTAAAACACCCAAATGACATGTATCTAGCTTAGATCTATCATTTCGTATGTAAAAGTCGATACCTTTCCCTCAATCTTCAACTTTCACTCTCTAAAATGCACTCGTCTCTCTCTAAAATGCACCCGTCTCTCTTTAAAATGCAAGGATGCAAGAACCTTGCATTGGGGCTGATATCAATCTATATGTAGTAGGATTTTTAGGGTGTTAACTTCCACTTGTCCACATTTAGTCTCTACATTCTTTCAACCTTTTAAAGTGGTCCCATTTTTCATTCCCTTATTTGTGATTAATAATGATCAGCGTGTTACAAGTCTATGCTACTTATTTTAGGTGTCATCCTCAAAACCTACTATTCATCAAACATCCAAGGATAAAATTGTCTCATCTCTTCCTTGGATTTCCAAGTGAATTCTAACCTCATTCTATACTTTCGTTGTACACAGACTAGCGGAATTATTTTATTCTTCAATTGCTTTTCCTTCCTATCATTGACAACCACTAGTTATTCCATATAATTCAACATGTCATCAGTCTCCAATTCTTCAAGTGGAATATGAGCTTCCTCATCTTCTAAATGCTTATGCAGATGTGATATATGGAAAGTGGAATGACTCCCACTTAACTCATCTAGGAATTCTAGTTAATATGTTTCTTGACCAGCATAGGCTACTATCTTGAATGGCCTGATATACCTGTGACTTAACTTTCCTCTCTTCGTAAATAGAGTTATTCATTTCCATGGCGAGACCTTTAGCATAACTTTGTCGGCAACATTAAACTCAATCGGAGTTTGTTATTTTTCCGCATACAACATCTATATATCTTTAGCTTCTTTAATATAAGATTTAATTTTCTACAACTTTTTATTTGTAGCCTCTATGACCTTTATACTTCCTAATTCGTCCTATCCAATCTCATCCCAACACAAGGGGTCTACATCTCCATTCATAAAGAATTTTATTCAGGGGTATACCAATACTTGCATGCTAGCTATTGTTATATAAGAACTCTTCTAGCAGTAGTTGGCTATCCTAACTCCCATCAAATTCTATGATACATGATCAAAGAATATCCTCTAATAGACTATCCATCTATCATGGGTAGTCTCTACCGAAATTGATCAATAGAGACACACCATGACGAGTAACTATCTCTTAGATAAATAGCTCCGCTAATCATTTTAGGTTATGCGTCTCCTGGATTGGTAAGAAATAAGAGCTCTTCGACAATCTGTATGCTATCACCCATATGGCATCATAACTATAGCTATATGTGATAGCTTAATTATAATGTCCATGGTAATAAGTTCTCACTTCCATCTGGAATAACAAAAGGTTAGTCATTCCTATATGGCTTCTAATGCTCTTCATTAACCTAAAGGCATGTCAGGTACTTTTCCACAGAATGAGCTATATCCACTTTCATTCCTTACGATTAGAAACTATATTTTAGATCTTTGATACCTCTTAGGGATTCCTAGATTAATCGAGTAGCGAGTCTTGTGCGCTTAATCTAAGACATTCATTCGTGATTCTCCATAATAAAGAATCCATCTTCGCTCGAATCTTATTTTAACATCAATACTGTTTCTTTAAGATTCATGGCCTATCCCTTCATCCATTCCTTGTTCATTTGCTCAGGATTCAGATCCTATTTCTATGCTTCACAAATTGTTGTATGACATTAGGTGTTATGGTCTACTAGTAAGTTCTCACTTGGATTGGTTCGTGATTCTCCTTACAACTTAAGGTATCAGCCAATACCTTAGGTTTACCCAAATGATATTAAATAAAAACCTTAAGCTCTTTGTATTAGTGAATATCATACACTTACTAGCATAAAAATAGTGTATGCCAATCTTTAGTGCTAAAATAACTACCACGAGCTTCAACCCATGGGTAGGGTACTTTATTTCGTAAAGCTTTAGTTGTTGAGACGCGTAATCTATCACTTCACTGCACTGGATCAAAAGGCACACTAATACTTGATAAGAAGCATCAAAGTAAACTACCAAGTCTTCATTCACTTATGGAAAATTATACATTGAATCTTTTGTCCACCTCTTCTTTAACTTCTGAAAATCACTTTCCTGATTGTCGCCCAATCAACTTTACATCCTTCCTTGTCATCTTAGTCAATGGCGAGGCTTCTTGGAAAAGACCTAAGTAACTTTCCAATCAGAGAAAGCTTCGGACTTCTGATGGCATCTTGCATGAATTCCAATGCGTAACGGCTTCTACTTTATTAGGGTCTAGCGTGATCCCATCGGAGTTAATCGCGTGACCCAAAAACCAAACCTTGTAAAACCAAAATGAGCACTTGGAGAACTTTGGATATAACTTCTCGTTCCTTAGGGTTTCTAACACTTTTTGGATCTAAGAAGCATGGTCTCCCTCATTCTTTGGTTAGATGAGAATATTATTGATAGATACTATCATAGATCTATCAAGCTTCGGTCGATAGACTCTTATCATCAAGTCCATGAACACTTTTGGTTCATTTGTTAGACTAAACAACATCACAATAAATTTGTAATGCCAATATTGCATTTGAAAAGTCGTATTAGGTATATTTTGCTCCTTAACCATTAATTGATGAAAACCTAACCTTAGATCAATCCTTGTGAACCACCTTGAACCTTGCAACTGATCAAAAAGGTCGTCAATTCTTAGCAACAAGGACTAGTTCTTCACTGTCAACTTGTTCAACTCTTTATAGTTTATAAACATTCGAATACTCCCATCTTTCTTCTTGTCAAATAGCACCGGAGCACCCTATGGATAAAGATTGATATGATGAATCCTTTATTGAGAGGATCCTGTAACTAGACCATCAATTCTTTAATTTCTGATAGAGCCAAGTGGTATGGTGGTTGGGCTATAGATTAAGCTCTTGACATAAGGTCAATCTGAAACTCTGTCTCCCAATCAAGTGGCGCATACCATGAGTACATCTAACAACTATAACGTCTCAACTTTAGCATTTTTTGCAACCACTACCATAACATCATTTTAACTATCCTTTTCTTTCTCTTTCTTTTCATCCCCATCCTCTCCTTCCTCATGAGTATCTTTTTTTTCCTTTTAGTCTTTCTTGTTGTCCTTGAAGATCTCAGTCATGATGGTTGATGTCATGGTTTGTAGGATCACATGTACCTTATTAGCGATAGCCTCTCTCACTATTAGTTCTAGAGAAAATGACTCATTAGTTCTCTCATAGCTATGAGCCTCAGCCTTAACATTCTCAGTCCTGGTTGCTTTAGGTTTGCTTTGGATGACTAGTGTCTTGCAACTACGACCACTATGAGTACAACCTCTTCCACTCCCCCCTGCCTACTCTTTCCTCTAGCCATACTTACCACGTATATGGTTTTGACTAGAACATTTCATTCAAGGTAAAGGTTCAGATCATGATAAGTAATGTAAGTTCTTAATGACATTATCCATTTGTAAATAACAACTTGCAGGACCGGTGAAGGGGTCACTTACAACACAACAACACAAAGAGGAGATTAACCAAACTTAATCAAACAGTAAATTTGTATTAACCACAAGTAAGACACTAAGAACACAAGTAATAAGTAAGAGATAGAACAAGAGAACACAAGTGTTTGGTTATCAAGGATGCAGTATATTGCTTTCTCAAGTTCTATTACAAGTGTTACAAAGCATAAAGGAAAGATACAAGAACAAGAAATACTTATACTACATCCTACAACCGGCCATACTATGAAAGCTAGCTGGATACAATTGACTAGACACAAACAAAATCACTTGTAGAGTCAAAAGGTTCCATAGCTCACATCCTTATCTATTACAAAAAGGATAAAGTACATGAAGTAGAAAGTTTACAGACTTAAGACCTCAATGTACCAGTTACCAAAAGCATGGACCTTTTCACCAACTCAGTAAGTTGGTGACTTTACCGAGTTGCAGCGGAAAGGGGTCCAACTTTATGGAAAAGTACATCAGATAAAGCATGTGTTAAAAGTCTTTGGAAGAAATCATGAATTGAAGCTTCGGAAGACCTTGTCTCTGAGGCTTCGGAAGACTTCATCTTTGGCTTCGGAATATATTGGTCTTGGCTTCGGAAGATTTCACACTTATAATATTTCTGTTGCATGTGTGAAACTTCCGAAGCATTCTTCTTCAGTACTTGTACAGTATGCTTGTAGAATGACTTTGGTTTCTTTAGCCTCAATTCATATTCTCTACACAACTTACTTTACTCTCCATGCCTAAAACATTCCCGATCCTAGGCCACATTAGGTTTTTAACCTATCACCACATACCATGCATGCAAACTCACATATACAATATGCATACAATTACTATTATGTGTAGAAAATATTTTTTTGCATGACATTAACCATGGTTTTTTACTTTACCGCTTGGCATGAAGTTACCTAAATTAGGATTCTCTTTTTGGTCCCATTCTTAGTTTAAGTTTAGGTATTTGGGAACCAAAATCTCTTAAACTATGGTTCAAATAACAACTTGTAAGGCCCTGCTTCTAAGCACACACATAGTTGGATTTTTATTTCTTTATTTTTTTGACATTACAAACATATAATTCTTAAAATTCAAACATAAAATAACATAGTAGCAAAAATTTAGAATATTAATATAAGGATTATTGTCTCGTAACAAATACATCTACCAATTAAACAATCATCTATAAAAATGCTAGTCTTACATGGAGCCATGTAACTTCACATTTGTGCCAAGCTTCCATTTTAATTCTCACATATAGGTGTCAACTTTAACAATCAAAATGGTTTTACAACACCAAAATGACATAGATCTAGCTTGGCTCTATCATTTCATACGTAAAAGTCGACACCTTTACTTCAATCTTTAATTTTTTCTCTCTAAAATACAGGTGTTTCTCTCTCTAGAATGAAAAAATATGAGAACTTTTCATGGGGAAAATATCATTCTATTTATAAGTGGTTTGCAGAGATTAATGAAGAGGCTGATGCAACCTAAACATCCAAAGTCTCTCCTACATGTTGCACAAGTACTATGAAGAAGAATGCTTAGGAAGTTTCACACATGCAACAGAAATATTCTAAGTGTGAAATCTTTTGAAGCCAAGACCAATATCTTCCGAAGTCAAATATGAAGTCTTCCAAAGTCAGATATGAAGTCTTCCGAAGCCTCAGAGACAAAGTCTTCCGAAGCTTCAACTCATGAAGACAGATTTCTTCCGAATACTTTTTACACATGCTTTATCTGATGTACTTTTCCATAAAGCTGGACACCTTTCCGCTGCTTCTCTGTAAGGTCACCAACTTACATGAGTTGGTGAAAAGGTCCATGCTTTTGGTAACTGTACATTGAGGTCTTGAGTCTGTAAACTTTCTACTTCAAGTACTTTATCCTTTTTGTAATAGATAAGAATGTGAACTGTGGCATGTCATAGTCACTAGTCAAAAGGCAATCTGCCTTTTGACTCTACAATTGATTTTGTTTGTGTCTAGTCAATTGTATTCAGCTGGCTTTCAAAGTATAGTCGGCTCTACGATGTAGTATAAGTATCTCATGTTCTTGTATCTTTCTATTATGCTTTCTAACACTTGTAATAGAACATAGAGAAAGCAGTATATTGTATTCTTGAAAACCATATACTTGTGTTATGTCTCTTACATTACTTGTGTTCTTAGTATCTTATTGTGGTTAATCCAGTTTACTGATTGATTAAGTTTGGTTAATCTTCTCTTTGTGTTGTGTTGTAATCAACCCCCTTCACCGGTCCTGCATTTGGTATCAGAGCTTTTCAGGCTCTTGATATAAGATCTCACCATCTTAAGATCCCGCACACACAAATACTAAACTTTTGAAATGGCAACCATTTCCAAAACTAATATGGAAACTGGAACCATGAACAAGTCCCCACTGATCACTCTTGATGAGTTTGATACCTGGTGTTTAAGATTGGAAGGTTTCATCAGGTCTCTTGATTCAAGAATATGGGAGTCTATTGAGAATAGACCTTTCATACCTAGCACCCCTTCTCCTACTGGTGCTAGTATGATCCCCAAAGATGTGGCTAACTACTCTAATGAAGATAGGAAGAGAGTAGAGATTGACAGAAAAGCCATAACAGCCCTTCAAACCGCCCTTCCAAACTCTATGTACACAGGCTTCAAGAAATGCAAAACAGCCAAGCAGCTGCGGGATGCACTGAAACTGATGTATAAGGGTTCCTTTGAAGCCAATGAGAACAAGAAAGATCTCCTGAAGCAACAATTTGAAAACTTCACCTTCAAATGAAATCATGATTCAGCAATACTTCAGGTATGTTGAGATTGTGGATACCCTTGTGGATGGAGGAGTTTCTCTTGAAAACAGAGATATTGTAAGGAAGTTCATGTCCTCACTTCCTATGCAATGGACACACTACTATGTGGTGATTAAGAGAACTGAAAATCTCAAAACTCTTACTCTGACAGAGTTATATGGGATTCTCAGTGGCTACCAGATGGAGATGAACATGCAAGGTTCATCTGGCAACTCCAAAAATCAAATGGGTTTAGCCCTACATGTGGTTGAAAGGGATAGCATAGAACCTAAACATCATCTCATATGCTACCCTGACAACTCACCAAGGGTCCTTTCATCACCTTCCCAGAGACACCAAGGGAAAACTACACTCAAAGAAGCCCATTCCAAGAGACAAGTTCTTCTCAAGCTTTTGTGTCTTTTGATGAAATCTGTGGCAAATCTCTTTTCACTCTTGATGACCTGGACTGTATTCATCCAGATGATCTGGAATACATGGAAATAGTCCAACAAATGGCTCTTTTCACTCACAGAGCCAATAAATTCTACAAGAGAACTGGAAGGAAATTTCCAAGCAATGCAACCAATGGAAAGTTTGGGCTGGAAAAAGGCAAACTCAAGTGTTACAACTGTAACTTGATGGGTCACTTTGCCAGAGAGTGTAAGGCACCTAGGACAAATGGTGGCCAAACACAGTCCAGACCAAACTACACTGACAAAGCTCTCTAGAATGAGAAGTCAAAGCAGCAGGCTGTTGTTGCTGTTGAAGAAGGGGGCTTTGACTGGAGCTTTCAGGTGGAAGATGCTTCTCCTAACCAAGCATTAATGGCAGATCATGATGAAGCCAAGG
>BJCM01270048.1:0-14501 GCA_018326385.1 Flaveria bidentis
GATCTTGCTACGCTATGTGGAACTTATTACGCTATGAGATACTTTCCTTACGACCATTAGTTCCCGCGTGGGACCGATGGTTAGGTTTGGCCGAAGCTATCTGTAACTTGTGAAACCACTTACATGAAAATGTAATTACAGTAACCCATATAACCTTTCATGATGCTTCATTTAACTTATTTACTACTTAAAACCTGCGAAGCTCACCAACAATTTTGTTGACCATTTTGAGCATATCTTTTCAGGTGATCATGATAACTGAAGATCTAGGAGTGCTGCCTTGTAGAGGAGACCCTAGGATGTATTTTTGAGACTAAACATTTTTTGACAAACTTACATTTGTAATCATTGTTGTATTCTGATTCATACTTTGCATGTTTTGACACTTGTTTCCGGGTTGTGGGAAATTAAACAATGTCATACTAATTGTTTATGTGATCATTCATATGTTATGCTTATGGCTATGTTGTCGTGAATATTGACTATACGCGACACAAGTCTCCATTTGTGCTTGACTAAACGTGAATATTGACTAAACGTGAATATTGTTTATGTGATCATTCATATGTTATTCTTTTAAAATAAAATTTGGTTTTACTTAAATCATTGTAGTTATAAATAGTTTTAAACTACAAACCCATGATTTTATAATGACTTTTAGAAATTGAACCATCACTAACACACATGTTAGATTGTTAAACATTTACAAAAATATTTTAACATATAATAGAATCAAAATATTCGTTTGGTAACACGGATTTTGGATAATAGATTGTACTCCAGTCTTTATTAAAATCCAAACAAGATGTTGTACTACGTTATTTCCAAAAAAATTGTTTGATTTTAACAAAAATCACAAATAATATTTTCTTTAACATTTCCAGAACAAGAAAAACCATAGTAATAAGGTTTAAAAATCTCATCACGAAATATGTTTTAAGATTGTAGGAAGTAGGTTCACTTTTATATTAAAAATTATAATTCTAACGATACTCTCGTTAGGCATGTGAAATATTCTAGTACAATACCGTTTACAAATACGACTAGAAAATAAATATAAATAATATTTATGTACCAAACTTGATTCAAATATCCGTCTTTAGATATACTCTAACGAGTCTTCGTAAATTATTCTTGACTTAAGTATTCATCGCGTTCGAATCTTCAACTATACATCTTGACTGCAACAATTAACAAAACCAAACGATTAACGGTTATGGCTGAAGATCGTGTTAAACACGGGTCCCTTAAAACATATTTCGTGTCTCTACTCAAGATAACACGTTTGTCTTCCAGTGTACAACAACCAAAAAGCCGTGTGTACTGCCGGAGAGTGTCTCAGCCCGAGAGATCACCGAGTAAAATATGTGTTATGATTTATGTAGAAAACTGTTAAAGATAATGGTGTATGAAGAACAATTTAGAGAGTGCTCATCTTCTTCTTCTCTTTTCTTTTCATCACGAGTTTAGTTATATACTCATGCTAAAAACTTCACATTAATATGGATTTTATGATTCATAACAAAACTTCCATTTGATTTATGAAATATTTTATGAGATAAAATTAAAACTCTTATTTTATTCATGACATGTTTAATATTAATTTTAATAAAAAAATATGATCCATAATAAACATTAATAATATTTATTAAAAGACATGGTTAAAACATAAAACATCCATGTTAATCAATACATGGTTTTATCAACATTATGTAAGAAATTCTAACAATTTTCTATCATAATCACCCAAGTTTTATTTTCTTTATTCCGACCACTCAACTTCGAGCATCGATATCTAATTCATCTTAACTTTAGTTTGGTCGACATAGTTCGTTACAAAACAAGAACTTAAACCACTAAATAAATAACTATTTATATAAAAAATATATAAATATAATTATTTTGTGTTCAAAATTCCAACAACACATTAGCCACCCTCTTTTCTTTTTGGGAAAACTTTCAATGAAAAGAAAGAAGAAAAATAGCAAGCGGTCAGATTTTAGTAAGAGAAAGGGGTTAGATAGAAATCCCAAGATCAATCAAAATGTATCATATTTATACTCAGCATAAGTTTAACGTACATATCTAAATATGATTCATGCCTACAAAATAATTAGAGGTGTTGGTAGATCACGATCCCTTAGTCCTTGGCTTTCTAACATGGAACGGTGTTTAGAAAGTTCTCACGGGCCTCTAAGATATATTTCGAGATATGAATCATATTTTTCGTATATTGACTATCACAAATATATGTGTTTTAATATGTATTACTCTGAATGTACCAAATGAGTCACTTTATCGTTAAAACAAAAGGAATGAAATTGTCGTTATTAAGACACTATAACAAAGAATGGTGATGATCTCTAATGCTATGTAGCACCTTGTTTTTTTATAACTTATAAGATAAAAGTTCTAGCTTTGTTAAAGATGCCAAATGATCAAAGTTAAGAATTTAAAGCGGATTTTGTGAAATCCCTAAATATCTCTCTATACATAAAGGATATAATTTGTCTAATTTCCCTTTTACGAAAACTTGCGATCGAAGGAAATAAGAAAGAGAATGAACACTCAGATTTAGTGAGAGAAAAGGGTTAGAGAGCCCAAAATAAAACAAAATGTATGATAGTCATACATAAACTCACGTTCAAGTTATAAATCTAATCATAATTCAAGCATAGAAAATAATTAGAAGAGTTGTTAATAGACTAGATACCTTCCTTGATTCTATGAAATGAAGCGATGTTTAGACGCTTCTCATCTCTAATCTATATTTCGAGTTATTGACGTCTCTTATGTCTCATATAATGATTGTCTTAAAAATATGTGTTTTATATGTATATATTACTCGGAAATAAACCAAATGGTTCACTTTCTAGTCAAAATTAACAAAAGAAATTAAATTGCCACCGTTAAGACACTAAAAGAAAGGATGGTGATGATTTCTAATGAGTTGTAAATCCCTACTTATATAAAAATAAGGTACACATTGAGTTCAAGTTAAAAGATGCCAAATGATCAAAGTTAAAAATGTTGATTATATCTTGAAACATGAATGCAAGTATGAAACCCAAATCATGTTTATTCAATCATCAAATATAAACTAAACATCAAAACAATTAAAACTTACTTGTGGGAATAGAGATCTTTGATGAAGATGATGAAGCCATGATCTTGAGATCCGTTCCCGTTATGATGTTTAGAGGGATCGATGGATGATCTTGAGAGAAAAGTTATTGGTGTGTTTTTGTTATCTCCTTACTCCTCTATTTATAACATCTAAGGGGAAATCCTAATCACAGTTATGGGGTATTTCCATCAAATAACCCCCTTATACTATTAGAGACTAATTATGTCATTTGGTAAAACTTATTTAAATGATCTGTAGGCCACATATTACGGGTTATTTCTAACAACATGGATTATCATCTAGTTCTAACTTATAGATATTTCCATCCAGATAACCATAACCATAGACATGAGAGTTTAAAGTAATAGTGACTTTGCCACGACCATGCAAAATTTCATAACCATCATTGTCTAACTTTGGTACAGATACTAAGTTCCGAGTAATCCTCGATACATATAATGTATCATAAAGTTTAATACAATGACCAGTTTTCATTATTAATAGCATGGTTCCTACGGCTTCAACGTTAAGTTCATCGCCATCTCCCACCTTAATTGTCCTTTGGTTTCTTTCCAGCTTCCGGATTGTAAGGAATCCCTGTGTTGAGTTAGTAACATTAACCATAGAACCAGAATCAACCCACCATGTGTTAATTGTAACGTTAACATTAAAGGACTCAAATATCATAAATAGATGGTTACCTTTCTTAGCCAGCCACTCCTTGAACTTAGGGCAATCTCGTTGCGTATGTCCCTTATTGTGGCAGAATTTGCAGCGAGATTGTCTGAAGGAGGCATTTGAGCTGGAAGCTGCATTTGTACCAACTTTATGGACTTTGGAGCTTTCCCCTTTGAAGTTTCCCTTTCTCTTTAATGGTTTAATGGTAGTAAGATAAACAACATCAGGCTTTTCTAGCTTCAGACGTTCTTCCTCCTGCACGCACATTGCTATCAACTCACCCATTGACCATTTTCTTTTTGGGTGTTATAGTTGATCTTAAAAGCATCAAAGCATGAAGAAAGAGAAGTTATAATGAAATGTACTAGAAAACCATCACTGATTTCCATGTCTAAGCTATTGAGTTTATGAGCCATGTCATTCATCATCATTATATGTTCACGCACTTTATCAAACCCATCATACTTTGTAGTAAGCATCTTCAGAATCAAAGTGCTCGCATGTGCTTTTAAAGATCCTTTAAATTGTTCCTCCACTGACTTCAGATAAGTTTTAGCATTATCTGAATCAGGTATTGCTCCCCTAATAGCAACAAAGATGGAGTTTTTGATTACCATCAGAGACATTCTGTTAGACCTCTCTCACTTTTCATACTCTTATTTTTGATCTACAGTACTTTCAACAGTAAGAGTATTAGGAGCGTCATGTCTCAAGGCATAATCAAGATTCAACATGCCAAGAGTAAGTTTAACAGAATCCCTCCATGAGACGAAGTTTGCCCCGGTTAAAACTTCAATTCCAAAGTTAGGAGTGATAGTGGATGCTAAATTGATACAAATAGTAAAGAATTTAAAGTGAGCTAAATTACATGGTAATCAAAATAAATAAATAAAACAGACATAATTAATACGTTGAAGATAAAACCTATCATAACACCAAAATAATAGGCTAAAATAAAGTTCTAGATGAATATTGGTTTCACGTTGGCTTTGACCAAAATTCAAATGTTATGAACAAATTAAAGTAACGTTCTACTTGCACGATGACTTTGCGTTGGCTATGACCAATGTGCAAGCATTATGAACAAATTAAAGTAATGTTCTAAATGAATGTTGGCTTCGCGTTGGCTATGACTAATATTCAAGTATTATGAATAAAAATATAGTAAGGCATATAAATACGACACATCACCTTTGGGCAGAAGTGTAATATCTATATTAATTTACAACATTCATCATGTGTATTATCAAACAATTAGCCTTTGGGTTCATAATTTGACGATACACATAGTTATAAAATGACAACACTAGTTTTTAATGTCAAATCAAGTGATGTACCGTTAGGATTAATCACTTAATCTTTTGTTGAAGTTACTATTGTTTACATGAAAACAAAATATTTTTGTTTCATACAAAATTCTATGACTAAAAGTGTCATATGCGAAAAATAATATAAGTTTATATTAAACATACACAAATGAAATTTTAGACGTGTAATTTGATTAAGATATATAAGGAAAATAATGATTCCATAAATTAATTGTAAACAAAATTTTATTGATGTAGAAATCGAGTATTGTGTAAAAGAAAACGATAATTAATCAATTTAATGTATGATGTTTTATTTTTAGAAACTGATGTATATCAGTTATCATTGTTTCAATAATAAAAGATAAAAACCGATTGAAATCACAAAATTGATTTATTCATTACACTAAAATAATGATTTTTATATGGATTATTTTAAAACATCATGAATTGGAATTATTGTTTATAACTTGACCCAAAATATTATATGTCAAAATATCAATGAAACCGTAATTTTGAAATCTTCAATTCCAAGTTATTTAAACATGATTGTGTAATTAGTTATTCATAATTTGAAAATCAAATTACACAAAAAATAGTTATTTATTTAATTTGGCATTTATCAAAACGACAAGATGCCGCTTGCAATTGTGGAATTGATATTTTATATTATTTCAAATTGCTTTAATAATTACAGAATTAATTATCAAAACTAATATGATTTTGATAAATGTCATTATTAATATCTTGACGGTTCCAAAACCAAACAAAATTAATTCCTGAAGAATACGAAGCATATTCACAAAATTAATTTGTACATGAATATCCAGAAAAGAAAAAAAAAACTCTGGTACAAAATTTCAACAAAAATCTCATCTTTCAGTAATTAAGAATCCCTTATTAATATAATAGATAAGGATTGCATATGGATATGCGATTTTGAAAGTTATGTGATTTCGATTTATTATCAAATTTCTGGATTACTCACCGACGCTAATACACGGAAAAACAGTTGATTCATAAATCAATATAATAATTCTCAGGAATTAATTACCCAAGATTGAATAGATATAATTAACATTATGCTCTGATACCACATGTTGATTATATCTAGAAACATAAATAAAAACATGAAACCATAATCATGTTTGCTCAATCTCAAATATAAACTAAACATCAAAACAATTAAAACTTACTTGTGGGAAAAGAAATTTTTGATGAAGATGATGAAGCCATAATCTTGAGATTCGTTCCCGTTATGATGTTTCAAGGGATCGATGAATGATCTTGAGAGAAAAGTTATTGTTGTGTTATTGTTATCTCTTTACTCCTCAATTTATAACATCTAAGGGGAAACCCTAATTATAATTATGAGGTATTTCCATCAAATAACCCCCTTATACTATTAGGGACTAATTATGTCATTTGATGAAACTTATTTAAATGATCCGTAGGCCACATATTACGGGTTATTTCTAACACTATCTAGATCGGAGAGAGAAGACACAAGATCATATAATATTGCGGGACACGCCCATACCCTTACTTAAGGAGTTAAGGGCGCGCACCTATGAATTCATATCTTGATATATACTACAACATGCATATTCCTTATTTAATATTGAACACAACCGACTAAGTCAAATGAAACTTATAGGTCATGATACAACAATCAGTTTATGTAAATGTTCCATATCAAACTATAAAAAAGACCCATACTGCTAGTACAGACGTTCAGTACCCTTCTTTTTGTATTTATTATCCATCATTGTTACTTAAACCATTATACTTACTCTTACATTGGAGTTGATTCACTAGATACATATTTCTGATGGACAAGCTATGAATCGAGTTGCATAAACCCTCCCTGCGGCCAGAACACGAGTGTGTCGTATACTGTTAGTGGTATATGAGCGAGTTGAAGGATGGGGTGGGCTGGTGCCTGGTGAAGAGAGTGATGGATCATGGGCTTCACGTACAAACAATATTAAGTGGACTTCTAATGCATACAAATATACAATATTGTATGAATTGTTACTTTCGGCCTTTTGGGTAAGGATATATATATCAAATAGGTCATACTCACATGATTATAATTAAGTGCCTATTGCATTACCACATAATCAATTTTCATATTCTTTAGTGCATATAATAAATTAGTTTAACGTTTAATGTTATAAAATTATATTCTTATTATGATACTATGTTATAACCCCGTATGTTACACGTGTTAAATAAAAAATATTAAAAATTAATGAATCTAGAAAATATAAATTATTAATTTGATATAAAATATAACTAAAATTATATATGAGTAACTACTTAGTTAATAAAATTTTCATTTTAAAGTGTTTTTTAACTCTTGTTTTAGAAATATGTTAAGAGACATTTTGTTCTAAGATTATTGTTTTTCAAAAATGTCATTTTTAGTAAAAAATTTAATATTTCAGAACTATGGGTTTATTTATTTTTGTTTTATAAATAAATTTTCGTACTTAATAAAATTTTTCTTTGACAAAATATCATTTTTATAAATATTTCTTTGTTTAAAAACTCCGGTTTCAGTCAAATTTTATTTTTTGAAACCTTTATTTAAAAAAAAGACCCGCTTTGAGAATATTTCAAATGTGTAAAAGATACATTGTGTTAAAAAATTTCATAGTTTCTAAAAATCTTTTTTTTCAAGAAAGTGTATTTACTAATCAAAATGTTTAGTTTTTAATTAATAAGAAAATATGTTTTATAAAAAGATAATGATTTTAGAAAAAATTGTTATGTTTAAAATAAGAGAGAGAGATAGAGAATGAGATAAAATAGAGAGAGAAAATATAACAATTGATATTTTGTCAATTGTTAAATGATTTGGGCGGGAAAATAAATGATATAGTTAATGTGATGATTTTTTTTGGAAAGCAAAGTTTTATTCAGCAAAAGAAACCCAAGCCAACAAATAATTAACAAGGGCTAGTTACAATAAAAAAGCAACAGAGAGCATACAGTTAATGAAAATTTATAGTTGGAATTTACACCAACTATCCCAATTTAAGTTAGAAAGTCTTGATCTGGTTTTCACTCATAAGTAGCTAGAACATTTCACATCCTCACAAAGAATTGAGAGGGTTTGAATAGAGTTTCGAAAAACCTTTCTGTTCCGCATCCTCCTGATGCACCATATAGCGGTGTGTACGATTGCTTCAAGTGCATCTCTCTGGCTTGGAATCCCTGCACATGTATTTGACAATCCCAGCAAATCTCGGATAGAGAACACGAATATCAAAAGAAGGTGGCACCACGTACTTATGTAACTCCAAAGCATAGTAGCAAAGTAGCAAGATATAAAGAGGTGATCGATGGTTTCTTCACATTGCTCACACAAAGGGCATAATGGAGAAAACACCTTGACTATCCCCAAGCCATATCCATGCGCCATTATTATTAGAAATAAGATATCTTAAGTCCACATTACGCATTAGAAGGGAGTTATTAGCCTTATCGATACACTTCCAAACACTAGCATAATTACTTTTAACTGGAATGAACAGGTCGTCTTTCTTTGAAAGGTATAGACTAAGTGTGACCCTTTTTCAAAGTAGTTATTTATTAGTATAAATTAGTATAGATATATTATACAATTAACATATGTGACCGGGGAAAAGTAAAGTAATTCTTTTTTTTTATCCGCTATGTCGATGACAATGATGTTTTCTAGTTACATAAAACATTGAGGTTGGTTTGAAACTCATGATTTGCTTATTGCGGTCCTATTCTTTACTATACAATACAATTATTTGAATTTTCTACTCATCCATGTAAATACACCCTTAAAAGAAACGAGCTAAAAAGATATATGCAATAATGATGGCAACCTAACAAAACATTTTTAAATTAGTTCTTAAGTTTACGATTTATACAATTAATGAATTGTACAACTCATATAGGTGCTTATAGTTTGTATAGCCCTTTGTTTAGAGCCTATATTACTCGTATAAACCTTTATATTGGACTTATATGACTCGTGTAGATGCACACGACTAGACAACATCTGACACCACTTGCCCACATTAATCATATAGACAACTCATACGTGTGTGACGTTCAAAGATCTTTTGTTGAACAAATAACATGGGCAATTAAGTCAATTTAACTTCTTATCTGACTCATAACCAATAATAATTATAACATATTGAAACTGATTAATATGTAGAAAACATATATTATATAGTAAATAAAAAAATCCAAACAGATGCACGTGATATTAGAAAATTTAGTATCAACATTAGTAATCCATAGATAACCATATTGCCGTTAATCATTTGGTTAAGCAAAAAAAAAATCATTGCCGAGAGTCTTGTGATGATCCCTCGGAAGATCCTGTCAGTGAACCGTCAACATGACCATCTTTCCGACAAAGTTTCACCGACCGATCACCACTAAGATCCATTTCACTGACAGCTTTTTGGCTAATATCAGCTGGTTAAAGTCGACTAGTGTTTTGTAATGTTAGTGATCAACGATGTAAACAACACCAGGCGAGCCAAGTTTGTTTAAGCTAGTGTGACTCTATTTGAGCTTTCAACGACACAAACTTTAGTATTTTACAAACAATTCTACTTGTTTACGCCATTTTCCTTTTTATTAATTTAAATCTTTCACCATATTCTAACCTCAACCATCATGGATTTTTTATGTGGTCATTTTCGTCTTATATGTTTCATGTTCTCTTGTCGTTATATATCCCTCGGTAACACGAGGCCGAGGTCCCAAGGAAGGAGTCTACATCACTTTTGATCGATTAAGCACATCGCGAAGACATATGTATGGATTCATGGAACTATATGTATATATATATTATTACAAGTTTGTCTTGTTGTTTTAAACGTCGTAGACGATGGTTCTGGATGATGGCGACCTTGAATTCATTTCGCATTATTTCAGAAAATCTCATCTTGATATTATGCCGACAATATTCCCCAGAGACACTTCCATGGAAGTTGGGGACTTGCCCACTTGCCCATATGGTCCCTTGTAATTAAGGAATATATATACATGTACTCATCAAATCAAGTGTTACAGTTTATAAACTAAATGCTACATAAGTAAAAATAAATAAATATTATATACACTAAACAAAAGTCAAGGGAAGGAAGATAGTTACCCGATAAAAGTTCATATAAATATATTAGACTAGGTTAGTATCCCGTATATTACACGGGTTGAATAAATAAAATAATAAATAATTAATAAATTTTTTTATGAATTATAAAACCATGTTTGAATATAATATATGATTATAATCGCATAGACTCATTTATTAAACGGATTATAGTTAGTAATAAACACGAAAAGTTATAGTATGATATTTTAATATAAGTTATGTATAAAATTATATATACGTACTTGTTTAAGAGATAAAACAATTATACTATTTTTAACTCTCTTATCTAAATAATTTTATTTTTAAATACTTGTTTTAAGATTTTTTATAAAAATTTATTATTTATAAAATTTCTAATTATTCTGGTTGTCGTTTTAATAAAACTACTCTTAAAAAATTCCATATTTTTTATAATTATTTTAAAAACAGACCGATTTAAAATATTTTATTTCTAAAGGTTTAGTGTTTTAGAAAATATATGAATTTTAAATTTCTAAATAAAATTTATTTTTAAAAACATAGTTTTGTTTTAAAAAATGTAGATGAGAGAAAAAAATCTATCAATTAACTAAATTAATTTTTATGAAGAGAGAGAAATTATTTGAGTGTTTAAATTACTTTAATAACCTTTTGAAAGTAAAACAAAATGAAGATATTTAGAATGATGACAAATGTTAAAAAATGGTTTAAGAAAAATAACAAGTGACAAAAGAAATCTTCTTTTATTAATATTTATAAATTTATAGATATGTATTTGTATCGTGTTACTATAACATAATATATTTCTAAAAATTGTTGATATTCTTGTTTTCTTTTTATGCAAGAATTAATGTTTTCATAACTAAACCGAACCCTCCAGCCCAGTTATATCTCTTCAAATTGTCTCCGGGTGAGATCGATGGACTGGACTGGACCAGTACTAGTGTCGAATTTAAGTTTTTTTTCATTAGACTCATTTATTGATTCATTAATATTCTAGCTAGGCTTCATATTTTATATATTTAATTTGTTTTATAAATTCATCAATATAGAGTATTTTTTATATTTTACAATTGTCTAGTATAATACATAAACAGAAACTCATATATGTTTAACTTTACTAACATTGATCTTAAATATAATCCAACCAGTTTGATTGGTGAACCGATAAAACTACCTATTCACTTTATTTTATAACGGTGAATTCAAACACACTCTAAAAACATTTATAAATCCACGTCACTTGTCCATAACAAAACATGAATCCTATCCTCTTAAAAATTAGTGAATTACTTAAAACACATTGATAATATTATTAAACAAAATACCTACCACTAGTATAAAAAGGGACAAAAGGGGCGGGTATTTTAGCCGTAAGCGGCGGTTTTTAGCCCGCCTCATATGGCTACGCATCTTATGACATATTTTTATAAGGGGTGGTTATGTACATCAATAAAGGGTGGTTTTTGAAACCCCCTTTATGTACATCAATAAGAGGCGAATTTTAAAACCCCACCTTATGTACATCAATAAGGGCGGTTTTTTGAAACCCCCTTATGTTCAAAAAATGAGGAAAAAAATTATTGTTTAACATCCAGAAATATTTTTCTTTACAAACCATTCAATTAACCAAAAATTAAAAAATTATGTATCAAATGTTTCATATATTTAAGTATCATACATTATGATCAAACGTTCAAAATCAATTCCAATAGGACATAAGGGGCAATTTAGAACCGCCTCTTCAAGTGGCTTAAAGGGCGGTTTTGATACATGCCCCTAAATCTAACTTAAGGGACGGTCTTGCCTTATTTGTTCTAATTTAAATTTTTAAATCTAACTTAAGACCCGCTCCATTTCTTTTTTTTTTTTGTACCAGTGTACGACAAGTTCACTTACGGGTAGTTCTGTGAACATTGATGGGAATTGTGAAGACTGAAAGAGGATGTTTGGTCCCCTGCTTCATCGCAATAAACATATAATAATATATAATATAATGTCTATATATAGAAAGATGATATGCCACATAAGATCTTGGGTGGTAATTGAACCAGTACTATGAAGCCACGTGTCAATATAAGCATGCGGTTCACGTGTCAAGCGGGCCAAACCATATGGAAGTACACAACTCCATCGTGATTCGTGAGATATTGTGTACAACCTAGCAATTTCAAGCTTAATAAAACATTTATTTACAAGCGAAGGAATAGCAGTGGACCAGCATCTTGTCTTTGTTTACGAGTATTTACCAATTTTAACCGAAGAATGTAAAATCAGTAGTTCATTTCTAAACGGATAATGTTCAAAAACTTGTCACATAGCGGATTCAGATTTTAAGGGTGTGCAATCGGTTCGAACAGGTTGAATTCGAACCGAAACCGGTTAAAACCAGGTTAATCTAAACATGAAAATAGGAACAAAACCTTGTTACTTAACTCATTTGATGTCTTTCCAGACAAATGACGCCGTAAATTATAAAAGAACGTTTCACATATGTTTTAAAAGTACTTGCAAAGGAATTGCACATTTGCTTAAAGAATAAAGAGAAACTTAATCAACATTTTAAAATGACATTTTTCACTTAAAATTCTTTTCAGGTATTCTTTCAAGATTTTTTTCTTAAAATATCCCACCAGACAAAGCACCCATGCCTCTATACACATGGTTCGAACGCTTAGGCACTCAAAATCATACATGTGTTTTGTAGAGGCACCGCCCGTGCTATGAAGACGCACTACACCATAAAATGACACGTATATGATTTTGAATGGCTCGTCATACAAGCGTCCGCGTCCGCCTCTTTGGAGGAGACATTTTGAGAAAAAATTAAATTAGTGGCGGACCTTTTAAGAAAAATTAAAAAAAACATTTTGAAAAAATTTCTTTTCTCTATAATATACTTGAATTCTCTTTGCCTAGTGTTAACGATATATATCATACATGCATGATGTATTTAAATATGTCCAAAAAAAAGTATGCCAAATTAAGCAACAAACCTTGATTTCATATCCTATTGACCTAAAAGATATTGTTCTTTATGTATATTTAGTCTACAAAATAACCTAAAATCATTTATGTATTTGTATTTTGAAATAATGAATAAAGTTTTATGAGAAATGAGAGGGTTGACAATGAAAGTGAAGTTTTCACATCAAGAAAATGTCAAATGTGGGACCCATTTATTATCTAGCTAATCGAGCTGTCGTGATGGGCTCTCTCTGTGTCTGATTCAGAACCCAAATAACTATGCACCAAACCTTAACCAATTGCAATTTTGAAGATTATTGCTTCATCACCTAATATTTCATAACAAAAATGTTTATTGATTGTTTTTGAGCATCATCAATGTTATTTACACTCACCTCTTCTATTCTTTATGTTGGCATACGCCATACGGCCTACCGATTTCTATCCCCTTTCTTCCTCCCTCTCTCATTCCTCTCATACATTCTCGATCGCACACATGGTGTCTCTTCATTCAGACGCATTCTTTCTTTTCTCTTTCCTCTCTTCTTTGAATTACACTCCATTTGCTGCCATGTTGGCCAAATGCTCTTAAAATTATATTTGTTCCGGATGTTAAAAGATTTATTTGATTCTAACTACCTTTACTATCTGCAATACGCGACGGAGCCCATAATTTTTTTCATAGTTATAATTGCAATTATGGCTGTGTTGAAATCCAAAACAAAATAATTAGAGAAAAAAATGTACTTGGACCTTACAACAAAATGTAGGATAAATTAAAAGGCGCAGGAAAAAATATAGTAGTTGGAGAAAAGAGAAACAAAAAGATTAGGGGAAAAACAACGAAACTAACCACCCTCCCTCTAGTAGGATCGAACCCTTGTCACTATGGGATAGATCCAGTGCATGAAACCCAAATTGTATAAAATATGAATTTAATAAACCAAATTGTATTTAAAACCAAAAAAAATCAAAACTATAATATATTTGATAGTGATCGGTGTAGAGCAAAAATTTGTATCGAAATGTAGATTAAAATTATGGGTGTTCAAAAATAACCAAATCTGAAATATCCGAAAATCCAAATTTTGGATATCCGAAATTTCGGATTCGGATAGTGATTTTGAGAATTTTTGGATATTTATGATATTTGACATATTCGAAATATTTTTTATAAAAAATGAAAATATTAAATATTAATTAAATATTTAAGATATTTTAATAAAAACTTTGGATATTCAATAAAAATTCAATAATAATTATTATATTTTTATAAAATTTATTAATA
>BJCM01270049.1:0-14036 GCA_018326385.1 Flaveria bidentis
AAACTGTACATTGAGGTCTTGTGTCTGTATCTTTCTACTTTATGTACTTTATCCTTTTTATAATATATTAGGATGTGAGCTATGGCATGTCATAGTCACAAGTCAAAAGGCAATTTGCCTTTTGACTCTACAATTGATTCTGTTGTGTGTCTAGTCAATTGTATCCAGCCTGGCTTTCATAGTATGGCCGGGTTCTAGGATGTAGTATAAGTACTCTCTTGTTCTTGTAACTTAACATATGCTTTGTAACACTTGTAATAGAACATGAGAAAGCAATATACTACAATCTTGAAAACCCATTTCCTTGTGTTGTGTTCTTTGGTTCTGTCTCATATAATTACTTGTGTTCTTAGTGTCATCCCTTGTGGTTAATCCAGTTCACTGTTTGATTGAGTTTGAGTTGCTCTCCTCTTTCTGTTGTTGTGTTGTAAATTGCAAAGTCTACAACGGTCCTGCAAAAGTGATATTTAATTCCGAAGTGTTTGTTCTTAGGACGTTGTACCAGATTTTTAGTTATGGCTATAGCAACAGAATTATCTACAAATATAGGAGTATTAGATAATTTCAAACCGTAGTCGCGCATTTGCTGTTGAATTTAGATGATTTGTTAAGAGTAGCTTGCAACAGCAACATATTCAGCTTCACAAGTTTACAGAGCAACTGATCTCTGCTTCTTACACTGCCACATGACTAATCTTCTCATAAAGAATTAACATCCTACTAAAGTTGACTTGTAGTTCATTTTGCAGCCGCCATAATACGAATCACTCTATGCTGTAAGCTGAAAGTCATCGTCATGCGGATACCACAATCCAAGTGTTGAAGTACCCTTCAGATAACGAAATATCCTTTGGACGCCTATGAGAAGCTTGACTTTCGGTTTCGCCTGATATCTGGAGTAGATACATGTCATGTACATAATATCAGGTCGTGAGCCAATGCGGTACATGAGTGATCCGATCATTCCTCGGTACATGGTGGCATCCAACAGATCACCAGTTTCATCGGGTGTCACATCGTGGTTTGTAGCAACTGGAGTTCCAGCTGCCGAAGCATTCTCCATATCAAACTGACTGAGAATATCGCCTACATACTTGGTCTGATGTAGGAATATCCCCTTTGTTGTCTGATCCACCTCTAACCCGAGAAAAAACTTCATCTCTCCCATGGCACTCATTTCAAATTCAGTTTTCATGACTACTTCAAATTCTTTACATCATGCTTCATTTTTGGAACAAAAGATTATGTCATCAACATAGATCTGAACTAGCAGTAAGTCACCGTTCTTTTCTTTAATGAAGAGTGTACAGTCAATCACTCCTCGGCGAAAACCGTGTTTCACAAAATTAGTCGAGAGTTTTTCATACCAAGCTCTTGGGCCTTGGTGGAGCCGTAGAGGGCCTTATCAAGCTTGTAAACTCTATCCCGATGATATAGATCCTCAAATCCTTCGAGTTGATGACATACACGGTCTCCCGGATTTCACCCTGAAGAAATGCACTCTTTACATCCAGTTGATAGACTTTGATCTTCATTTAAGATGCATCGGCTAGGAAGATACAGATTGCTTCCATTCTTGCCACTAGTGCAAAGACTTCATTGTAATCAATACCCTCGACTTATCAAAATCCTTGAACTACAAGTCGAGCATTGTTTCTTATAATGACTCCCTGGTAATCTTTCTTGCATTTCAAAACCCATTTGGTGCCAATGACCTTAGCACCTTTAGGTCTATCCACTAGAGTCCATACTCCTAACTTCTTGAATTGAAGAAGTTTTTCTTGCATGGCACTCACCCATGCCTCGTCGTTTAGGGCTTCACTAACATATTTTGGCCCAAATTGAGACAAAAAACATCGATACGCACCATCGTGAAGATATCCCTTTTCCATTACTGAGGCAAAATCAGCTGAGTATAGCTGATTTCTTGTGTGTACTCCTGATCGAACATCGCCAATGACATTATCAAAGGGATGATAAAAATTTAGTCGAGATCCAGGAGTGGTGGGTACAACTACCTCATTATCCAGATTGTGAACAACAAGTTCAGTATCTGAGGTAGTGGGAGTGTGGGGTTCTGAAGTGTCAGAGGCATCAACATCTGATGCTTGTGTACTTGTAGTTGTAGGAACCTGTTCCTCCTAATGCACCTGATCATATGCCACGGCTTCATCATCAGAGGAGGAGTCACTTACCTCAAGTGCTCTCCCTGAAGAACTAGAAGACTCACCTTGTGACGCTAAGGTTGCCGAGTCTAGTGATGGTGTATTTAACACTTCATACATCATTCTGCTCGATAACTCATCCTCAAAAAAAGAGAAAGGGATGTTGAAGGACTTAAAGAATCCATCATATTTGAAAAAGAAGGAGGGTCTTTTTCCAGCAAGGGGGTGGTGTATCTCTGTACATCAACGTTGCACCACACTTCTACTAGACCCGTTGAGTTGTTGTAAACTCTCTTATTCGGTATGTTGTATCCTAAGAAAATTCCTTCTTCGGCCTTCTCGCTAAACTTCCCTCACTGAGTTTTCTTCAGTGTTCATGGTGCCCCAAATGGCTCGAGGTACTCCAGATTTGGTTTATGTCGTTGGAGCAACTCGAAGCATGTTTTACAGTGACGTTTGACCACTGTGACTTGATTGAGAGTATAACATGCATTAGCTACCGCCTCTTTCCAAAATTGGTTCTTGAACTCGGTATCGTCATTTGATTGGCAGTTTCAAGTCTGCGAGCATCGTTCGGGCTGTCTCTATCAAGCTTCTATTCTTTCTCTGAGCGACTCCATTCATTTAAGTAGTGTAGGCAGATGTGAACTGGTGCATAATTCCCTTTTCTTTGGAGAATGCCTCCATCCATTGGTTCTTGAACTCGGTATTGTCGTTTGATCGAACTTGTCTTACCTTTCAGCTTGAAGAGTGACTCCAATGTAGTTACTAGCTCTTTGAATGATTCAAATGTCTCTGATTTGGATTTTAGAAACATCACCCAAGAAAATCTTGAGTAATCATCCATAACTACATAGCAGTACAAATCACCGACAATGCTCTTTGTACTGACTGGGCCAAACAGATCCATGTGAAGGAGCTCAAGAGGATGGTCAATTGAATGAACTTTCTTTTCCTTATGAGACTTCTTCGTCTGTTTGCCTTTCATACATGCGACACAAAAATCAGGTAGTTGGAAGTTCTTGAAATTTACGCCACGCACTAGATCTTTCTTGATCAAGTGATTCATCTTTCGTGGATTAATGTGTCCCGTTCTCCTATGCTAGGAGATGGAGTTGCGTTTGACAAGAAGCATTGTACTTGATGATTGGTTGTGGAGGCCTTTGAGAAGTCCAAGACATATAAATCATTAAATCTTGAAGCTGACATTAAGACTTGATCCTCTGGTATCACATACTCCTTCTTCAACACGTAGCATATCTTGTTGTCAAAGACGACCTTGAATCCTTTGTCACAAATGTGGGATACAGAAAGTAAATTATTTTGAAGTTGTTGAACATAGTTTACCTTGTCAAATTTCACTTTCTAGTTTCCCACTTCCCCTTGGGCGGTGATATAACCTCCTTTATTTCCAGCAAATGAAACGTGTTCACCATTAATTTGTTTCACGTTTAACAAGTGAGATAGGTTTCCAGTCATGTGCCTTGATGCTCTGTTATCAACAATCCAAGTATTTGTAGACGCACTATAGCGGAGACCCTGCACATTAAAAGGAAATAATTAGTTGAGGGTAGGGACCCAAGCCTTAACTGGCTTGGGTGACCCAGAGGCATCACACATCATGAATTCAACCCACTGTCCATTTGAGGGAAAGGACAGATAAGTCTTCTTCTTGTTCTCATTATCAGACATTGAACTTGATTTTTCTTTCTATAAACCAGTTTTGTGTATGGCTTGTTTGTGATAAATAAACGCTTGGCTTATGGTTTGAACTTTATGTTCACTAGTTCTTCTTGGTGGAGAAATAGAACTCCTTTTAGAAGAACTTGGTTTAGGATCATGAAGTTCAATTTTCTTTTTTGGTGTCTGATAATAAAGACAGTTAGAAGCAATGTGTCCATACTTTCCACAATTGTAGCATGATCTACTTTCAAGATGTTGGTGGAACTGTTTATATGGAGAAGTGTATGACACAGATGCAACTTTATTCTGTTTGTGTTTTGATACTTCTTGTTAGATGTTTTATCTTCTTTAACAAAATTAATTGTTTAAGCCTTTTTAACATCTTTACCCTTTTGTTTATTTGGACTTAGACTTGGTGCACGTGAATTGGTTAACTTATTTGGTCTTTTTGGGTTTAGAATTAGACATGTTTTAACCTGATTTACCTTAACCTTTTCAAATTGTTCATCCAAATTAACAATAGGAATTTACCTTTCGACTTCAAAGTGGTCTCCTCCTAGTTAGTGACAGATTCAATAGATTTACTTATGGAATCTGTATCACTTACTAGAGGAGTGGACACCACATGATCCTTTATTGGGTTGTAATTAATTGGTTTACATTAAGTATTCAACAAGGTCTCATGTGGTGGTGGTACCATTTTGTAACCCAAAACCACCCCGTTGCATTCTCTCACTAAGTGCTATACTATGTGAGAAGAACTAGTCCAACTGTGCAGTTTTTGTTTTAAAGAATTTACTTCGACTTATAAAACTGCCTTTTGTTTCTTAGTTTATTCTAGGGAGTTCAAATAGAAATTTATCTCATTAACTTGGTTAAAAGCCAAAACTTTGGTTTCCCTTAGTTGTTTATATAACTGCTCTATTTTCTCTTTATAACTATGCTCATTTTGTTTTAAAATCCTGTTTGCTTCTGTGACCAGTTGTAAGTTATTTACTAAACTATCATTGTGATCTAATAGCCTAGCAAATTTTGAGTCTATGCTTTCTCTAAATTTATTACATTCATTACAAGCATGACTATCAAAAAGTTGGTCTTTAGTACATACGTGAGAAGATTCGATTGAATCAACCATCATAGCAGAGTTTGACTACTCGGGTGCTGGTGATTTGGAACATGTTGTACTGAGTCCTTCTTCATTCAGGTGGTTGACCACATTCGTAGTTTCTTCATTATTAGTCATCACTAGTTCCACTGCGATTTCACCTTCCCTTGCTGAGTCATCATCGAAAACTTCATCACAAGCAATGTTGGATTCTGCTGGAGATACAAAGTGAAAGGTCCAATCTTCCCCTTCATTGTCTTGTGTAGTCAAGGCCTTAGGATCCTTGCTTGATGATGTAGCCCCATTGGTGGGTTTATCTTGATGATTGAAGGTGGAGAATGGATTACCATTACCTGTTTTCTTGGGCTTCACACATTCACGCTTGAAATGCCCTTCTCGCCACATTTAAAACATGTGACTTAGGTTTTATCGAAACCCAAGGTAGTGTCTTTGGTGGCTATCAAGTTCTGTCCCTTTTATTTCACAAACTTCTTTGCCCTTCGGACAATAGTAGCCAACGCCCACATGATATCCATTCTTTCGAGTTCAGTTTCATCTAGCTGCTCGTAGTCTTCATCGGCGTGATGGCAATTTCCAATCTTCCCTGCAACTAGACCGTCATAGGAGTGAACGACAGCTGCTAGGAGATCCATATGCTCCTTTGCTACCTCTATAGTCACATTACCGAGATTCTCGATCTTCAATTTCATAGCATTGGCTTCAGGTGCTATGTATTGGGTGCAAGATGACCCTGACGTGTAAGATCCTGAAGTAATGGCTTGGGACGGAGCGGTTGAACCGGACACAAATGTTGTATGAAGTGGTGCTCAAGACGTTTTTGGTTGAGGAGTTGTGTTGTAAAGTGATGGGTTCTGATCATATGATCCCTTTTGAGACCTATACTTCACCCTCAACTGTTCCTCTCTCAGCTTCAGAATAAAATCATTAATATCCAACTTTGCCAGCATATCATTCTGTATGAGGTTTGACACAAAGGTAACCCACTTTTCTGGTAACCCATTTGCGAAATTCGACACCATTTCTTCCATGGACGTGATAACCCCATGAGTGTGCATCTCACTCATCAAGCGGTAGAAACGGTCGATGATTTCATCCAGACTCTCTTTTCCTATCGAAGAGAAGTTATCAAACTCTTTCCTCAATGCCTTGCCCTTCAATGCCTTCAACGTCACATTCCCGTCATACCATGTTTCCAGAGCATCCCATAACTTCTTGGCTTGTTTGTTCTCAGAAAACTGATGGAATATATCCTTAGGATATGACTGAGTTAACAAAGCATACACCTTCTTCTCCGTATTCTACTTTACCTTCTGGCTATCACTTATGCTACCCAAGGTAAGTTTTACTCTATCAGCACCAACCGGCATGCTATACCAAGTCTCAATTGATTCCCATAGATTAGGATCAACTCCGTTTAAGTATATCTTGAACCTTTGCTTATGTGGGTAATCATCTAACATTATGAGCTTAGGGGGCTTATTGTGATTACCAAGTTCATTTTCCAGAAGCAATAGATTCTAGATCCTTGAATCCCTACCGGCAGTAAAAGCTGAGTTCTGATCTTCCATTTGTATTTACTTTGAATTTCTAACTTGAACTTTTTCACTCGTGTGAATGGAGAGGTCCGAATGAATCAATTGTGCGATTGAACAAATGCGGTTGGGCCAATCGTGTGATTGGACAAATGCGGATGAATAGTCGTGTGATTGGGCAGATGCGGATGAACAATGCGAATGAGATTGTTCAGTCGTATGAATGGATGTGCGACTAAGTTCAATCGTGTGTATGGGGGTGGAATGGGTTCAGTCGTGCGATTGAGTCAATCGTGCAACTAAAGGCTGCTGGTATTGAAAATTCGAGTGTTTTGAACACTTTGACGCAAAAACACGAATTTTTACAAACCCTAATTTGTCGTAAGCCGAAAACTTTTAGATCTGGAGACATCGAAAACATTGTTTTACTTAAAATATGGTGTTTATGAATGAAAAACGTGAATTTTTACACCAAAAGATCGAATCGCATGCAAAATCAAGAGCCAAAGCTCTGATACCACTTGTTAGAGGACCGTGTACGTACGGAGTACTAACTGATTCTTCGCATATACCAACTCAAATAGTGCGGAATCCTATTTGATTGGTGATCCAATCAGGGATAACACAGTTCAGATCAATTTAATGATTAATGAAACGTTAAGAATGATTAGAGAACGATCAACTATGATCTATGAACTTGGAACATGTTTTCTTGAGTCTCTGGACGTTTAGGGTACGATTATGTGCGTAGATATTCAAATTGTTACGTTTTTCCACGAATTAGATGGTATTTATAGGTTAGGCTCTTCCAATCATACGACTAAACCATTAGCATGGTTCAGTCGTGCGACTGAATCATGCGGTTGATCCATCTGCACGACTGAGGGTTCATTCGTGCGACTGAGTCAATCGTATGTCACAATCGTGCGACGGATCGAGTCTCCTGGTTCAGTTGTGTGACTGGTCGATTAGCATGAAGCATTCATTCGTATGGTCCATTAGCATGGTCCATTTGCATGAGAACTTCACACGATTAAGCATACACAGATTTCTCTACCATTATTGATTAATAACTATGTAAACAACCAGAAACCTATATAGTTAGTTCAATATGTGTTATTACACAATAAACACTGAAATATTAAACATTATAAACATCAACCACATTTGTATTTAATTCATACCCATTCGATTACATATATGTAAGATATGATAGACATATTACATTAAGCTCCTAAACTAGGTACACATGTATCAACAGGATGAATTGTCTTAAGCTAATTTAATGAAACATTTTCTTGTTAAAGATATTTAGTGGTGTGTATTTTACACTCCATCTTTTTTGGACGCGGTAGTACAGGGTAAATGATGAATGGGCTGCTCCAATCCAATTATGAGATACTAAACAAAATTTTTTTGTCATGCTACCAGAATGCCGACTAAGAGAGGAACCCCCGTTGGAAGACGAGGAACTACTAGAGGCCGCCATGAAGGGGCTAGACAAACTAGAAACCAAACCCTTACTCCACCAGGAACTCCTCTTGGAGAGAATGCTATTCAAGGGATGATGAGAGAATTGCCAACCTTGTGGCACAACATATTGCTAATGCTATTCTTACAATTGTAGCCCAGATCAACCTAAACTGGAGTAACCCCAGTGGTAGTGATGGATTTGGAAATTATGAGGGCAACAACGAGGAAGCTGAAGGACTGAAGAATGGATGCTCCTAAAAAACATTCTTGGCAAGCAAGCCAAAGGATTTCGATAGCACCGAAGATGCGATAGAGACGTACCGATGGATCGATGAAATGGAAACAGTCTTAGACATCAGTGAATGTAACATGGACCACATGGTGAGGTTCCCATCCTAATCACTCAAGGGAACAACTCTGGAATGGTGGTAGACAATTACTCAGCCCTGGGGAAGAAAGGCTACTAACCGAACGAGCTGCACCAAATTCAGGAAGTTGAAAACCAGCTAATACTGCCCCATCAATCAACTGGAGAAGCTAGAGTCTGAATTCCTCAGCCTAGAGATGAAAGTTCCTAATAACACTAAGTATATCAACGGCTTCTTAGCCCTGTCTCGACTGGTGCCACGCCTGGTGACACAAGAATCTACCGTCGTAGCACATTTCAGCTGGGGCTACATCCAAGAGTCAGGGGAATGGTTCGATCCTCCATGCCTTTAACCTTGTAAGTTGCGGTTGACTTTACCAGCAGTTTGACTAATGATTTAGTTAGGGCTGGATGGATTGAGCAAACAAGGGCTGATGAAAAGAGGAAGCCGATGGGTGAGAAAAGAATGTGGTGACGCGTGATATGTCTTGAAGATGTAAGGCGTGATGACCAAGGTGGGAGGCCACAAAAGCTAATCATGGGTACAAGCCAGTTCTGCAACAAGTGCAAACTGCAGCATCAAGGGAAGTGTAACCCGATGCCCTTCTTCCGATGCAAACAACCAGATCATTTAATCAAGGATTATACGTATGCGCCAGGTAAACAATCTTATGAATGTGGGATCCAAGGCACATGAGAAATAAGTATCCTAAGCTAGGAAGAGATTAGGAAGCCAAATGCAACAAGCCCAAGGGACGGAAATTCGTGATGGAACCAACCGATGCTCGCATGGAACCTGATGTTGTCAATGGTAGGTTCCATATATACAACCATCCTACTACTGTTCTATTTGATACCGGAGCAACTACTAGTTTTGTCTCTAGTACTTTTTGGCCTTTGATTGATTTGAGTGCATACCGTAGAATTAGCTGACGGTCAAAAGACAAATTAAAAGGTCAAAAGACAAATTAAAAGGAATTCCATGATGTTTACCGTAGAATTAGCTAATGGTTAACAAAGTGTTTTGGACTAGATTTGTTGATTAAATGGTCAAAAGACAAATTAAAAGGAATTTTTAACTAAAAACGAGTATTAAACGGGTGACGTTTGAGGAAAGTCCTAGAAATAATGGTATAAAACCGAAAATTCCATGAAAACCATGATGTTTCAGTAAGTTAGGTGCTATAAGATATAAAGGTGTTGAAAAATTTGTTAAACAAGTTTTAAACGGTCAATTACGGGTAAAAACGCTTTTTAACGGGTAAAACATAAATCGAGGCTTTCAACTAAAAGAGACTTAAAATACATTTTCAACAGATTTGAAACTTATAATAATTTCCTTAAAATAATATTTAAAGGTCTAAGACTCAAATATATGGAAATTAATACTTAACCATTAAAAACCTCCGTTTTTATCGTAACCGGTAACGTAAAACATAAGAATATTATATCCGTACTTAAATTCTGAATAAACTTACTTAAAAAAAGTTTCTTAAGTTCAAGAACCTGTTATTTGGCTACAAATGTTAAAAAAATACATGAAAACAATCTTTGGGGTTGAAATTGTAAATTTTAGAAACTTGGAGGACTGAACTGTAAATTTTGCCAAACCTCTATAAACCGACCCCTTGGACTAATACCATTTTTTGAACTTAAACTAACTTGTATAACTGATCCAACATTGTAAATCTACAGCTAGTGCACATTTCATAACCTTGGAATTAGTGGCTTATCACTTAAATCTTTATGGTAGGGTGCTAGACTTGAGAATTTTTCCCGGTAAAAGAAGAATCCTTTGCTTGAATAATAAGGTGAGTTCTAGTATTCCCTTTTTTACTACTGTTTTTGGGATGAAACATGTTGTGCTTGAATTGAAACCTTTCATGAGTTATTGTATGATACTTGAATGTTGGGGATAATGTTAGAACCTGCTTTAATTGCATCATGATTATTAATTCTTGTTTTAACCCCTTGTTTTATATGGATATATCTACTTGGGGAATCCCCCCACACACAGTGCCTTCCGTGTTGAACGAGAAGGGTACCACACTGAGATCATGCGGGGTCATTTATTGCATGTGAAAAGCTTTTATAGATACTTGGTGAACCATCCGGCAGGTAAGGTCCACAATTTTGAGGCTCAATTCTTCCTTCGGGATTAACCTGTATAACATAAGTTTTGTAGAGGCTAGCCGTAACTGAGTGCAGGGTTGATTGTGATCCCCCACAATAGTGAAACTATGATTCGTTTAATTCAAATGTGGGTTCTATTGAATCCTTTGTTTATTGAATTCACCAAATTTTTAGTTGAAACAATTTCCTTTTTGAGCATGTTTCATGTAATCCATGAAGGGAGTCTAGCGCTTGTAGAAGACCTAGACCTAGCATCGCGACCATGACATTAGCTTGTTTGATTTTAAAACATTTTGAACAATATAGATTTATTGTTGATGGATACATTGTGTACTAATGTTGTATGGACATTTTATTTGGGGGCTAGATCTACTTCTAGCCCTAGTTGCTTTTAAACATTAATGCCATGTGATGTTCTCTACTTTTGTGATCTTATGATGGTTGGTTTCTGCTGCCATATGTTGTTGCTATTCTATGACGTCACACCCTACTTGGGCCAGGGGTGTGACAACATCATTGATAGGCTTTTCAAGCTATGAGCTGCTAATGAATATGTATTATTGTTACCATTAGAGGAGCTAGTAGAGTTAGAAAAGGAAACTTTGCTACACATTCAGCAAAAGGAAGAAGCAGCAAGGTTGGCCTTGGAGGAAAATAAAGAGAAAAAGAAAAAAGAGGTTGATTAGTAGCTAAGGAGGGAAAGGATAACTTTCCTATCCTCCTGACGTTTATCTCAAGAAGAACTATCTCCATATGGCAATGATACGATCTTATGGCTTTTCAACAAATAGCAAGATCAAATTGAGAAGGATAGAAAGAAAGTTGCAAAGGAGAAACTGAGGAAGAAGAAGAAGAAGAAAGAAGAAGCAGGACTCGCTACTACTAGAAAAATAGGTGATAAAGCCTGGATGAAGGACTATCTCCAGGCTCATGGCTTCTCTGGTAGGCAGGTGGGTCCAATGTTTGAGAACGCTCTCCAGTGACATGTCAGTGACATAAAGGCTGACATTTGATCAGGGAAAAGGAAGGAGATGTATAGAAGGGATAGGAGATGATCTTCATACCAACTACTCAACCTCAACCTCAAACCCAATAACAACCTGAACCAATCCTTTTTCCATTCCCCATTAAAACTAAACCAACCTCTGAGCCATACAGCCCTGAACCATACCTACTTCCTCAACTTAACCACCTAAACTACCCATCCTCAAACATAAAACACATCCCAAAACCCAAACACCACTACCTACCCAAAAACCTCCCAAACCATTCTCTAAGCCTTCCAAACATCTCACCTTAGAGTAGTTTAAGGAGATCAAGAAAAAACTCATCAAGTGTACAATCTTGATCAACATCTCTTATGAAGAGGTGTTTGTCAAACTAACCTATGTTGATGATTCCTCATGTTCCCTCACTCGAGATCAATTCCTTGCTCTGCGTAGAGGAACATTGGACCAAACCGCAAAGTTCTTTGGCCTCAACTCAGATTCACTGGCGACTCTGCTGGACACAAAGAATGGGGACAAAGTGCTTCATCTCTGCTACACTTAAGCAGATTTGATATTGCTGAGTTAGCGGAGAAGCCACTCTCCAACCCCTCCAACTCTAAGATAGCTGCTCATATCAGAAATCATCTATGCAGTCTATATCTAGCCGAGCTAACTTGTAGGAGCAAGATTAAAGAAGAGTTTACACTAAAGGAGGAAGAGGAAAGGAAAAGATCAGCAACCAAAGGCAAAGCCTTTCTTCAAATGGTTGAAGGTCCTGAACTTGAATCCATTGTTAGATGGGAGCATGACTATAACTCCCGTCAACTAACTATCTTCAAGGGGGACAACAAAGGGTGCATGTAATTCAGAGTGATAGGCTGGATCTATTATCCACGAATGACTTCTATAAACTTCTTAGCACCACTTCAGGGAAAAACAAGGATATAGATAAGCATTTTCTTTCTTGGGTGCTGATGGTTTTGAGAAGAAAAAATTAGTGAGGTTTTCGTAGCATCAACCTAGGGAGAGTTTGTTGGATCTAGAGAGGCTGGTGTAACCAAAATCCAATCACTTAGACTATTTTGAGTGCAACTAATAAAGGACTTCCAAAGCTAAGTATGGAACTTCCAAAGGAAATGGAGTTCTTCCGAAGACAAGTGCAAGATCATCATCCCAAGGAAAACTCCCACTTCCAAAGACAAAGTATTCTTGTTCGAAGTTCAAGACTTGGATGAAATCAAGTGGTCAACTTCTGAAGTATGAAGATATGAAGAAGTCCACAAGCCTCGGAAGAAGTAGCCTCTTCTGAAGTAAAAGTGGCTTCAGAAGAACAAGTTCTTATGAAGCCAATTAACCTTCAGAAAACACTATGATGATCCAGTGGACATAAGTATGGCCCGTCTGACACTGAGCTGCAAGTCTCGAAGATATTGCATGGTTCTATCCACAACCATGTAGTTAACCATACTTTATTCCACTGTTCACCTTTTATCAGTTAGTATAGTTGCCAACTTTAGTTAGTGACAAAAGGTAAGTCATGGACATGTCATGATTACCATATCTTAGATAATGCTTTATCTAAGATACCTTAACTCTAGCATTGTATTTTATGCTTTAGTCATAGGTTTCCAACTGCTATCATAGTATATCCGGCTGTAGGATCTAATATATATAGTTTCTCATTGTAACTCATGTAATATGCTTGTAAGAGACATGTGATACTTTATGTTGAGAAGTAATATATAGAAGTACCTTGAAAATTATTTCTTTGTGCTCTTTGTTACTTAGTATATTATTATCAACTTTTAGAAGAGATTCTGCTTCATCATCTGATCCGAGTGTGTTACAAGTGAGTTTGATAGAAAAACTAAGTGTTAAGTGACAAAAACCGATCCTGCAGGGTCTATCTGGGATAAGAACCAAGAATTTAGACAAATATTTGCATCATGCATTTGTCCTCTAGTTCTCACCCCTGTGTTAACATCTCTAATGATGCTTGTTCTAGGGTGAGACTTGTGGATACTTAGTTGAGGGATCATAGCAAGTTGCTTGGAGACATCTAAATTAGAGAAATTTTGATCTGCCAATTTTGATTCACCCACCATATCAACACACTTAACAAGAGATGCTTGATCTAATGAGTGTGTGATAACATTTATTTTGTCTTCAATGGAGTGCTTGTCCGCATCAAGAAATTCTTGATCACTTTCACCACCATAATGTTCTCCTACATTTAAAGTTCCTTCATTTGAGTTTTGTGCCTATGAGTTGGAATTTGAATGCACCTCAGATGTGTTAGCTGAATTTATCATTGTTGTGCAAATAGGAACTACATTTACCGGGAGATTTACAACTGGAGCTGAAGTAGGGTAAATTGATGGTGTTTTTAGCTCAAATATTGGGTCAGGATCACCTACTGATAGTATATTTGTAGATCCTAAGTGTGAATCGTAGGATTGCAAATAGGAATTATCAATGTCGGTCGATTGACAAGTCAAAGTTTGCGGAATCAACGTTGATTTGGTTTAATTGTTTTGCAATAACTTTAAATATCAATAAATGTTCAAG